>JAOXNR010052181.1:0-17319 GCA_028571225.1 Parsonsia alboflavescens | reverse complement strand
TAAAAAAGCTTTCGAGTGAAGTTGTTTACAGTTGAGGTTCTATAATTTTCCCCACCATATTTTTCCGTCTTGCGTCACTATGACTTGTGAATCAGTTTTTGCATGCAATTTTTACACTTTTAATGCTCATATGAGTCTTAGGCCTACTAAGAGAGCTTCATACTCGGATTCATTATTCGAGGTTGGAAAGTTATATTTCACAGAGTGAGGGATTCTCACTCCCTCAAGGCTGATTAATATAATTCCTGCACTTTAATTTTATTTGTTGATAGAACAATCGATATACATGGTCCACACATTAGTATTACGAGTTTCAGTGCGTTCTAATGGAACTCTTGTACACTCTTCCACAAAGTCTGAGAGGGCTTGAGCCTTGATAGCCTTCCTTGGCTCAAAATCAATTTGATAACCTGAGCACAAGTGACCACTTCATTGTTCTACCTGATAGCTAGGGTTTTTCCAATGATTGTTTCAGTGGAAAACTGGTTAATACTCTAACTAGGTAAGCCTCAAAGTAGGGTTTAAGTTTGCTTGATGTAATGACAATGAGGTATAAGAATTTTCTGATGTCTGGATATCTAACTTCTGGACCTTGCGCTAGATGACTTACGTAATAAATAAGTTAATTGCAAGCCTGACCTTTCTACTAAGAATATCAAGCTAACTGCTTTCTCAGTTACAGTGAAGTACATTGGAAGTTCTTCTCCAAGTCTTAGTGAGACGAGCTGTGGTTTTCCCAAGAATTCTTTTAGAGTCAAAAAACGAGATTTAATAGTCTTTTGACCTCTGGAATGCATCCGATTTCTTCAAGACATCGTAGAACTTCTCTTCTTTATATGCTATATTGCTAATTTAATGACTTAATGTTGCCATCTTCCCGGTTAAGCTTTGATTTCTTTGATGTTTCTGGGAGTTTCCAGGTCCAGAAGTGTCTTTATCTTATCAGGATTTGCATCAATACCTCATTCTGATATCATGAAACCTAAAAGTTTTCCCATTGACTCTCCAAAAATGCTTTTCTCAGGATTCGATTTCATGTGGGCAACTTTCAATGTCTGAAAAGTCTCCCTTATGTCTTCAATGAAGTCTTCTGAGGTCTTGGATTTGATTACTATGTCGTCGACATAGACCTCGATGTTTCTCTTGAGCTGCTTCTTGAAAACTTTATGCATGGCTGGCAGGAACTCTATCCTTGCATTCTTCAAACTGAAGGGCATTTTAGTGTAGTTGTAGGTCCAGACCTTAGTTATGAATGAAGTCTTCTCCATGTCTTCCAATGCCATTAGGATCTAGTGGTACCCCTTATACTCATCTAAGAAGCAAAGCCGTTGATACCCAGATGTCAAATCAACATTCTGGTCTATGCTCGAAAGTTGATGGAATCCTTTTGAAAGTACTTATTAAGTGTAGTGAAGTCCACACATATTCTCCATGTCCCTTCTTTTTTTGGCTCGACCACTAGAATGGAGAGCCATTTAGGGTACGCAACCTCTTTCAAAATTTTAGCATCGAGAAGAGCTTGTACTTCTTGAGCTATGACTTCATTCCTCTCCAGAGCAAAGGTTCTTTTCTGCTGTTTTACCAGTTTAACTGTTGGTCCGAGTCTGACCTTGTGCTCTGCTATCTCTCTGCCAATGCCTTCAAGGTCATTAGGTAGCCACGCAAAGACCTTAAGATACTCTTGAAGTGAGTCCACTAGTTTTCCTTTCACCATAGAAGGTAGAAGCTCTCCTATTTCTATTCAATTCTCAGAGAAATTGGGGTTGAGGAAAAAATTTCTCCTTTACTAGCGACTTGAATTCTGTACATTTCCTCATGCAATGGTAGGTCAATAAAGTCAAATTTTGAGGTCATTTTCGAGGTTTCTACATCCCCTTCAGCGAAGTAGCATTTTGAGTGTACATTTCTGTCTCCTTCCAAGGTAATCTAGGTGTCCACGACCTAAATTTTCATGTAATAGTTCAGTAGGAACATTTCAGCCTTTAGGTCCATGACACCTTTCCTTCCAAGAATTGCATTGTAGGTTCCTGGCGTGTCTACTACCAGCCAATCCATGACCTCTGTAATCCCTTTGCCATTTACATAAACTGTAGTTGGAACTCACAGAATCCCTTTGACGTAGGTCGTACTACCACTGAAGCTAGTTTGAGTTGTGTCTGATTTTAATAGCGAGTTCTTTTCTATTCCCATTTGGTCGAAAGCTCTTCTGTACAAGACATTCACTACGCTTCTTGTATCTATTAGGATTTTTCGGACCAAGAATTCCCCAATCTGGAAGGACACTGTGAGGTGGTCTATATCTACTCCTTGAGCTTGCTTTGATCTCCTGTCAATTGCATTGATTTCTCTCAGTGGAAGTCACTGATTAGCTACTAGTGGTGGTTAGTTGGCTGGACCTATGTTTTTTGCCAGGATTTCTTGCAAGTGGCCTTCCTTAATCAACCTCTCGATTTCTTGTGTGAGGTTGAAATAATCTTCGGTGAGATGACCATGATCTTTGTGGTAATGACAAAACATTGTCATGTCCCTCTTTGCTAATAGAGTTTTAAGAATCTTGGTGGTCTCAAAAGACCATTCTTTTCCATGACCACTAAAATTTCTACTCACGAGGCTGTTAAGGGGGTGGTGACTAGGTCGGGAATAGTTTTTCTCTTCTTTTCTGAAGGTCCTCCCTTTGAATGAGAGTCCTTCCAATCTCACTTGGAAGTATGAGGACTCTTGGGTCATCCTTTAGATTCCTTTTCTATGGTTGGAGTGGAATGAGGAATCTTTTTCTAGACTTCAGTCTCTTCTGCCTTGATCAACTTTTCCAGGAGCATCCGTAGCTCTTTGATGGTCTTTACCAGCCCCTCTGCCAGTTTGAGAGCCACATACCCTCCTTGCAATCCATTTCTTAAAAACAATGACATAAATCACATCGCTCTTCCGTTCAATCTCCACAACTTTGTGATTGAAATAGCTGTAGTAACTCTTGGTGCTTTCTCTAACCTTCTATCTGATGTTGAAAAGGTCGTTAATGTTTTTCTCGCACAACTTGCTACTTTGATAGTTTTTCAAGAATAGCTCCTTCAATTGTGTCCTGCTTGAAATACTTGCCTCTTGAATGCTCTTGAACCATGACTCTGTTTTCTTGGTCTATGTAAGCTTGGCACCTGACATGGTCAAGATATTTGAACATTTCTATATAGGAAATGTATTTGTCAATGTATTGCTGAGCTTCACTAGTGCCATCATATTTCACCTCGACTTGAGGAGCCTTGATCCCAAAGGCATTCGAGCAGTTGTGATACTGTGGACAAATGGTGATGGCTCAGACAAGTCCATATTACTCTGAATTTCTTGGTTCCCATTTCATTCGAGATTTATTTTGAGAGCCGCTCTCCATGGTGGATTAAAGGCTACCCCCTGAGTTTCGTCGCTTATTCTTTCGATCAGGCTTTGCCTAAGGGGTATCCTTTCTCCAGAAGGAGTTCCTAGAGGGCTCCCCTTTTCATCTGGGTTCTTCCTTGTCCTTGACTTCTTTGAATTGCTGCTCTGTTGAGTCTATCTCACAGGTCATAATTGCGACCTTTGCAAAGAGTTTCTCTAAGGTCAGTCATTAGTGAGACTCTTTCTGCATTGCTTCTTTGTTGGATCCTCACCCCGCCAGCTTCCCTTTATGCAGGTTCTACTCCGCGACCTTCTCCACTTTGAGGTTGCATTCCAATGAAATCTTCTCCCCCTACTAGAGTTGGGGGTGGGTCCAATTTCATATCATCCTGCTGTCCTGGTCCTCAAGGTCTTTGTGTTTCCCCTCGAGATGGTGCAGGACCCCCCCAGTTGATATACAATCCCTCCCACTTGATATACCTTCCAAGGCTGCCACCATGCATTCCAGGAGGTCGACAAAGATAGAGACATGACTTCCCCTAGATCTTTGGGGTCTAGGAGTGTTGTTGTTGTTATTTGGATTTTGGTGTCCTTGTTTTGTTCCCGCTTGTTCAAGAGGATTGTCAATTAGATTTCTTCGAGAAGATCCAAACAGTGTCGCACTTGGTGGCAATGATGGATTGATTGGTCACATTATTGATATCTTCTGGTATGGTTTCTCTAGTTTAGAGTTGAGTTCTTCCTAGTGGTTGGCCACGGCGTGTTGGCTGCACTCATGTTGGCTGTGATCATGTAATCATGATTTCTATTTGTTTCTGTGTTTGGAAGAAAACTTTTAGTTTAGAATGTTCTTCCCACAGACAGCGCCAAAAGTGATGGAGCTCAAAAACAATCTCCGACTCACCCTAAACCTCGACGACGCCGGTAATCACAACTAGAAAGATTTTAGATTACCATAGTAGGCTATCGCCTTGAGAAAATCTCCAATGCCAAAGTCAGAATTTTTTTTAGAGTAAAATTGAATGAAAATCAACCTTGTGTAATTTGTGTGTCATCTGATAATATGTAGCGAATAATAACTTACCAATTAGATGAAGATACTTTGTTGGAGTCAATCTCAATTACATGAAAGTAGGCATTTTGGATAATTGTGAGATAATATCCCGCCAATTGCTCCTAAAATTTTGGAGTTTCCATAATATTAGGTACCTTACCATGCATGTCTTTGGTATAAGAGCTATGTGCTTCGTTAATGACCTATGAATCAACTTAGCAACCTTTTAGTGAGCCTCGAAGGACTTCTTATATTCTGGTCAATATCTAAGTTTATTTGGATCGGGTTTTTTAGCGCATACTCGTTTTACCCATCAATAATATTACAATATATATAATAAATATAGATATAGATATAGATATCTTTAATTTATTATAAATCTATTTAAGCATGAAACAACTGTTTATTAGAACCTTGAACTTTTTTTTCAACTAACTTTAACTTTGAGTATCCAATGGATGTTAAGTTAAATAAAATTTATAAGCCTGAAATTTGAATTGAGTGGTTTTGGAAAATGAGTTTTAGTAGTTTCCAATTGAAGTATGAGTTTATGTTTGATAAACATGTCATATAAATATATATATATATATATATATATATATCTATATATATACGGATTTGCTATATATATCTCTATATATCTATGGATATCTCTACATATATATGGATATATATATATATATATCCCTATATATATCTATCTATATATATATGGATATCTAAACTAAACATTTTTTTTTTCTTTTTGGTTAATTGTTTTTGAGATCTTTATACATATAAATAATGAACCGAGAATCAACTATGAATGTCAAATTTCAATATTTTTTCCCTTTCTTAAAGACTACCATGAAAAGGAAACATAAGTATATTTTTAATTTCCAATAATTAATAAGGTCCTTTTGGCCTTCTCTTCACTCTTCTCACTTCTTTTTTTTTTTTAATTTTTTATTTTATTGGTTTATTTATTGAAAGTATGACACATGGCAGCGATAGGGCTGGGTTGCCTTCTATGTATATATCTGCATGTATGTAGGTCGAGTAAACATGTACTCCCCACTACCAAGAAAGAAGCAAGACAAAGGCAGAAGAATATTCCAATTTTACCAACTTTCTCGTTCAATAAGGATGGTGGTTATGAAATCTTCGTGTACCACGCTAAGAGATTGAGAGAGACAAAAGGGATATTCATAAATACGTTCACAGAATTGGAACCTCAGGCGATTAAAGCTCTAGCATCAGAGGAATTTGGAATGCCCTCAATTTACCCGGTTGGCCCTCTGCTCAATTTCGAGATTTCGGGCTCCGTTTCCGACCGGGAGAAAATCCTAAATTGGCTTAACCATCAGCCGGATTCGTCCGTCGTTTTCCTCTGTTTCGGAAGCCAAGGAGGATTCGAGAAGCCCCAACCGGGGGAGATGGCGACTGCGCTTGAGAAAAGCGGACAGAAATTCTTGTGGTCTGTACGGCAGCCACAGGCAAAGCATCGATTCATAACGCCAGATTTTACCGATGTTTCGGAAGTTTTGCCAGAAGGGTTTTTGGAAAGAACACTAAACAGAGGATTGGTGTGCGGTTGGACGCTACAAATAGAAGTTTTGGCCGATAAAGTAGTGGGGGGATTCGTTTCCCACTGCGGTTGGAATTCAATACTGGAAAGTCTGTGGCATGGCGTGCCGATTGCAACATGGCCTATATATGCCGAACAACAAATTAACTCATTTCAATTGGTGAAGGAATTGGAATTAGCTGTGGAATAGACAATTGATTACAGGGTTCAAGACGATGATAAGCTTGTCACTGCAGATAAAATAGAGAAGGCCATAACACGTTTGATGGATGCAGAAAATCCCCTGAGAAGAAGAGTTAAAGAAATGAGAGAAAAATGCAGGAAATCAGTTATGGAAGGTGGTTCTTCCTTCATCTCAATGGAAAGATTAATTCAAGATATCTTGGGGCACGGCTTACAGGAAACTGTAGCTTAAGGATATTTGAAATGTAATGGTTGCTCCTTTCTTTACTTTTTTTTACATCCCTTGATTGTTGAATCAAATGCTTTGTTTGATAATATTGGGGATTTCAGATCTGTGCGTAAGTAAATTGACTTAGTCAAAATATTGGAATAATATTTAATCATACTCTAAGAGCCAAAGTAGAAAAATAAAGATAAATACTGATCAAATTAAATTAAATTTTGTAAAGTGATCTACATTATGAAATAAATTTAAAGAATTAAAATGATCTCTATTATGGAGGTGATGGGAGAAACGGGTACGACCAAGATGAATTGGTCCAAATGAACTCAAGGACCAACCCAAATACCTAAAAGTCCAACTCACAACTTAAGAGGAAAGTTGGACAGCGACATCTTCCCACCGACCTTGAAATGAGCTTAGGAGAGGTTTTACCAGACTGCGACCTTCGATCTAATGAGCTCAAATCTATCTCATATATCTTCCATGTGATGACTAAATATCTGCGACTCCTAACATACTCTATGAACCTAAAATCCCTCATCACGACCTTCTAAATGGGGTAGTTGAGACTTTCGGCATTCACAAGTAGGTCACGAAATAGGTTTAGAGGTCGTTAGCAAGCTTGTAGCTTTCGACCAAAGACGTGCCTGCCAAGGTATCCCAACTTAATGAAACTCCACGATTCTAGAAGCAATTGGCGAGATACGATACGACCTCACAATTAGTCTAATTGCCTACTTTCACATAATTGAAGAGTCATGATCAAAGAGGTAACCTATTATTCGATAGATATTATCGAAACACACATTGTTCATGGACAAATTGAGCTAATTTACTCAAAGATTACTCTGTCAGATTACTGACTTAGGCATCAGAGCTATTCCTATGGCAACACCCTAAGCCGATGATCTAATCTTTCCTTCTAGGTTGCGGTTGCAAGTGTCATCACAATTCAGGGTGTCCCGAAAATTGTTTCCGAGCTCCATCAGGAAGGAATATATATTTTTCTTATTATATTATTTATATTAAGCCCTAATTAATTAATTTTTTTATACTATTTAAGTCTTGCTAACTTAGCGAGATGCCGCAACACATGGGATCAAGAGGTCTCAATGAGACAAGAAGGGGGAAGAGGTATAGGGGGGGTTAGGCGAGGAACAGACAATGGGGAAAAAAAGTTTCTTTGATCTGTATTAATCAATTAATTGAATGTTATGAAAAAGAGGTAAATGCAAGGCTTATTTAATTCAATTAGAGATAATAAAGATTAAAAAACTTTGGACCGAGTCACCCCGGAGATCTTGATGGAGCTCCGAGATCGACAGCCTGAGAAGATGAGAAAAAGAAGTCATCGGAGTGGGCTGTCGCCCAGAGAAGCACTCCGATGCCTAAGTTATTATTTTGGGAGAGTTTTCCGGTAAAAGGTAGAAAGCAAGAAGACTCAATTTTCTATTATCTTGCCTAGTTGTCCGTAGACTGATTGTGTGTTTTTGTTTAAGTAGAGAAAGAGTCCGTTACCTCCTGGAATTAGGCTCCTTATTATGTAACAGTAGGCAGTTAGTTGCGGGATTCAGTCAAATCCTGCTAATTGCTCCCAAGATCATGGAGTTTCCCTAGAATGAGAGTTCTTGCCATTCACGTCTCTGTGAGAGCTATAAGCTCACTAACCAACTTTCAGACCAACTTCACGACCTCCCTATGGATGTTGAAGATCTCGAACATCTTTTATATTGAGGTCTTGCCAAGTGATCCTTGGCACCTTAGAGTGGCTAGGAGTCACGCACTAGTGGTAGTCGTAGCATGGAAGATTTATGATTCGAATAAGAGCTTGCTAGGTGGTAGTCGAGGTCTGGCAAGACCTCAGCTCGAGCTCATTTAGGAGGTTAATGAGTTGGGAGGTCAGTGGTAGCTGGCCACTTGCCCACGTGTCCCCGTTGACTCTTTAAGTCTGACTTTCAAGTATTAAAGGCAAGGGGCTCTCTTGCCCATTTTAGTTGACTAGTCCGGGTTCTGCCCGTTTCACCCATCATTTCCCCCTTTTAGGCCTAGGGAGCTTATAGGTCGATGGTGCCTAAATTACCATCTTCAAGTAGTTGCTGCTACTGGGTTTACCGATGCCTTTTAGCAACTAACTTCAAGGGTACCTTTCCATTCGGGTCTCCAATCAAGAGCTACAAGCTAGCTTATAATTTCACGGCTTCAAGGTGAGTTGTGCACACCTGGTCGTGGCATGGAAGGTACATGAGTAAGGCTGGGACTCACAAGGTTGTAGGTCGTGGTCTAGTGAGGCCTCTACTCTGCTCATCTGGAGGTCGGTGACCTTTGGGTCCATGACCCGTGAGGTTGGTGGTAGAAAGTCCTTACCCACTCGCACCCTGGGACTCCCCAATGTGACCTTCAGGTATTGCAAGTTACGGTCTACAAGTCGCGAGTTTGACTTTTGGGCGTTGAGATTCACCATCTTGAGGTTAGGGACCCTTTCGTTAGGTATTAGAAGTTAAAATCTTCAGGCCGCGGGTTTGACTTTCAAGTATTAGAAACTACCATCTCCAAGTCTTTGATCTTACTTTTAGGTATTCAATAGTTACCGTCTCTAAGCTGCGATCTCTTGAAAGGTTGAACAGCAGCTTTCAGTCAACTATTCGTGAGGCTAGCCTTCAAGTATTTTAGGACTTAACATATTCAGGTCGTGGCTCTTGGTAAAATTGTGTTGTTTTCTCACAACAACTATTTTTAAGAGACGATTCATTCCTTTGCTTTTTCGAAAGCTTAGCGGGAAATCCTTGAGGGAGAATTACCCGACTTCAGTTTTGGTAGCTCCGACCCGCTTCTTTCTTGAAGAAGCTCTAAGTCTTTGTACTTTCTATTGTGGGAGGAAGTTGTGGTGGGTTTTGTTTTTGAACTGTCGGCCCGCCCCAGATATGAGGAAGACTGACCCGTTTTCAGAAGAATAGAGGTCGATTCATTTCGGATTTCTGGTCTAGGAACTGAGGAGTTCCCAATTTTGGAACATCGTGCCACTATTGTTGATTCACTGAACTTTGTCTAGAACCCTAATAGCCTTCTGTGTCCTTTAAAATCAAAGGTTTTCCACACCCTTTTTCACCTTCTCTTGACATCCTTTTGTCTCTCTATAGTTACCTGCTTCAGGTCTTTTCCTTTCTTGTCCAAGCTTTCATCTGGACTCTCTTAATCATCATGTCTACGACTTCAGACCTTTTAAACTCGGGGCCTAAAGGTCATTATTTGGCTAATGAAACTTTTTATGATCCTCCCTTTTTGCCCCGTGATCGTGATATGCCCTGCCTAACTTATGATCTTGAAGAGGTTGGGGTTAGTTCCTAGGCTTCTTCCTTGGATGCTGTTGACATTAGGGAAATCCAGGTAGAGGGGGCAGCTGACGAGCGTGACTTTGCCATTACTGCGGCTACTGAGGGGCCCCACTCAAGGCGTGCTGAGTATTTTGCTCTTCACCACATTTGCCTTCGGGGAGGACTTCTTCTTCCCTTCCTTCATCCTCTCTTCCTGGACATAGTCTAGTTTTGGGGTGTGCCCTTGGCCCAATTTGTCCCCAACTCTATTAGGATGATAGTCGCTTTCATAGTGACCTGTCATCTTTACAAGGTTCAGATATCTCTAGAGCTCTTCCTTTTTTTTTTCGTGTTGGAGGCTCCCCAACCTTCTAGTTCCTTCAAGGGGTACCTGCGGCTGGCCCAACGCCACCACATAATAGGACACATCCATTCTCTAAGGAGGGAGTGCAGATCTCAATTCTTCTTGGCCCATGTTAATCCCTGCTTGTTCGAAAGGTATTCGAACCAAAACCTAAGCCTGCTATTTTATAATGAGCTTTCTCCTCCTATCCCTAGTCTAAGACAGCACTGGGATTTTTTGATGGGATTGGCCCAATCCAACTGCCGCATGGTCTGGTGCACCTCTCTTGCCTGGCCAAGGTCCTTCTTGCATAGCGTAGGCCTATGATGGAGGATGTTCTCTGACCTTCCCTAGGCTAGAGCAGGTATGGAGATTACTCCCTCTAGTAAGTAAACCTTTCAAAGTTAACTTCTTTGATGCTTCTACCCTTTCCATATGTTGACAGTTCCCCTTTTTTTTTACAGTGCTAAGGAGTCTTGACTAGTTTTATGGAGCAGGCGAAGGAGGGGCTAGCCCAAGCCAAAGGGCCGCAGAACCAAGTAGTGGTGGGGGGCCTCCAACCTCTGTCGAGCCTTCTATTCCTCCACAAGTGGGAGGTCGCAGGACCAGAGCCGTTTTGCGTCATAGTAGAGGAGGAACGATGCGGAGCCAGGTCGTGGTGTTGAATCACTTGGCGTGGCGAGCAAGACCCGTGTTGCCACTCGCTACAAAGGAGAGATGATGGCAATGTATGTAGAGCCCTTCCAAGGTCCCCAATTGAAATTTCCAGCTCTGACCCCAACTTATCCTCCTGGGATGTTTTGTAATAGCTTTAGGACTTCGTAGGGGTCTGTTTGTGGCCTTCTGCTTTATTTTTGCTGCACTTGATACAATTCAGAGGGTCTGTTTGCGGCTCTCTATTCCCTTTTTTGACTTTTTATACAATTGCTTAGTATTGTCTACCTCTACTTTGAGCAATGTTTCTAATCTTTATACTCATAGTTTTTCAACAATTGCATGCCTGCACAATTGAACTGCCTTTTCATTTAAGCAATTGATATTAACACAAGAGTAACAACTGCAAAAACCTTGAAAGAACTTAGCTTTAATCTGCGCTAAGCTCGTTGGAGCCACCGTTGAGGTCGTTGTTAAGTGTTTGGGGTCACCATGAGGTCTCTCATATCTTAGATGACCTCTAGGCTTAGAACTTTTTTAAGTGAAAGGCATTCCTAAGTCTCAGGAGTTATCTTCCTTCGAGATCAGCTAGCATGTAGCTCCCTCTTTTGTGGGCTTCTTGGATTAGGTAAGGTCCTTCCCCACTTTCTTGTAGCTTGGTTAGTTGACCTTGTTTGCAAACATCTGATCTTTTGAGGACTATTTTTCCAACTGTGAAGTTTCTTTCCTTCACTTGCTTGTTGAAAAAAATTTGTTACTCGTTTTTTGTAACTTCTATCTGCTTCAATTGCTTTGTTTCTGACCTCTGCGAGGAGGTCGAGTTCTTCCCTTCTCTCCAGTCATTTAAGACTGAGTTATACTCGGTCAATCTTAAAGATGTCATTCCAACCTCAACTGGCATTATTGCCTCTACTCAGAAGCATAAGCAGAATGGAGTTTCTTCAGTGGTTTTTCTTGTTATGGTTTTGTATGCCCAAAATATACATGGGATTTCACTTGGCCAGTCTACGTCGTGACCTTCTTTCTTGAGCTCAGTGAGCCTCTTCTTCAGTCCTTCTTGAATTGTTCAGTTTGTGACTTTTGCTAGCCCATTGGCTTCTGGGTAAGCCACGGAGGTCAATCTTTGCTCAATCTGAAGATTCTCGCCGAAGGACTTGAATGGGTCTCCAGTAAGCTATCGGCCATTGTCTGAAATGATGGCTCGAGGGATCCCAAATCGGCATACAACACTTCTCCACACAAATGATTGAACCTTTTGGTGAAGGTCTTGAATGGGTCACCAGTAAACTGTCGGCCTTTTGTTAAGATCACCGTCATCTGCTCTGCTTCAACCCATCTAGTGAAGTATCCTACAGCAACTATGAGGAATTCGGCACCCCCTACTCCTTTTGAGAAGGGTCAGAATATTTCAATTCCCACTTGTCAAATGGTATTGAGCCATTGATTGGTTTCATATTTCACAGGTAGAAGATGTGATTTGTTCCCATGTAAGTGATAGCTTGTGCATTTCTGTATGGCTCTCTCAATGTCAGCAACCATTGTTGGGCAATAATACCCCGTCCGCAGGATCTTCTTGGCTACAGTTTTTGCCCCTATAAGGGAACCACATATGCCGCTTTGTACCTCGTCAATCACATATGTGCCCACCCTTGGGCTCAAGCATTTGAGCCTTGGCCATGTGTATGACCATCTGTATACCTTGTCATCTCCTATCAAGACATAGCGAGGTGCTGATGCAAGACGATTTTTTAGATCGTCCGCAATTATCTGACAACAACAGGAAAAGAAACAAGGATGTTTTGCGTGATAACTCATGATTTTGGGATGTTTTGCGTGATCACTCACGACTTTGGCCTAACTTGAATTATAATTCAAAACTAAAAGTAAAGAGAAAGAAAAGAAATTTCGATTCCTTGGAAAATGTCGAAAAACAAAGCTTCTTTTTAAAACTAAGACAAAACGAAACATTTTGAACCTAAATCTATCCTAAACATAATCGGAATTAATTAAAAAAATCCTAATCGGATTTAAATAAAAGAATCCTAATACGATTCAGAAAAAGTAATAAAAAAAACTACAAAATTACGGAAATATCCCTGAAATATAATTAAATCCGAAAAAAATAAAAATTGCCCGAAAACCCATCAAGATGGTCCCGGATGGCCAAAAAATGTCATAAATCATAGCAAATCTATGAGTATTGCTCATTGGGCCATCTCCAGTAGCCCAGTCAAGTTTCAGCCAATTTCGAGACAATTAGGTCGGCCAGCATCCCGAGGTAGAGGATCTGCATCAATCCTTGAGTTGGATCGGTTCTGATGTCCACATCAAACTCCCTTCCTCTAAAAAGCTTGTCCTCAAGCTTGAATTCGCACTTGACATGGATTCCTTGTCCTCGATTGTACACTAAATAAGTCAGCTTTGCTCCTCCTAGTTTATCACTGATGAATGACACTGGTCTTCTGTTTTCGCTAAGTTCTCCCCCAATCCCCGTCTTTGAAGCATCACAAGTGACTTCGAAAACCTTGTCGAAATCTAGGAGAATCCCATCTTTGGTCACAACAAACCCTAGAAATACTTGTTTGTCCTCTTTAGAAAAATCTCCAATCTCATCATCTACATCAAATTGTTGAAGCTTTAGCAGTACTTTATGGGCCTCCGAGGCGGACTATGATGTGGGCCCATATTGGAACAGCTTGAGAGACCTAGATGGTTCCGACACTGGGGGCTCTAGGAACATAGATGAAGTTTTAAAATCGTCATCATCATCATCCTCCTGAATTTCATGACACGCAGGTCTGCCTGTAGATCTTTCAGCTAATTGGGAATTTCCATTTAGTGACAGATTGAGAACTGACTCTTGCTAGGGCTGTGAATCGAGTTCAAAATCGAGCTCCTTTTGGATCGATATATCTTCAACATTGCGGACTTGCCCCTTTTCATTGCCGTCAGTACCTCCACATTCTTGCCAAGGTTGAAAATAATTTAGAGCTTCTAATCTTGCATTCAGGACCAGCAAAAACTCCACCACATCACAAAGAGTACGTTCCTAGTTGTTTCGCTAAATTTGGATTAAAATTTTGAAATTCTGGCAAGATTTCTGAAATTCTGACAAATTTTTGAAATTCTGATACGAATAAAATTTAATTCGGATGAACAGCAAAATAGATGAACAATACTTTCGGAAAACGTTGAACAGTAACGGAACATTGAACAATACTTATCAGAAAAATGATGAACAGTGCCTATGAACAGTAGTTGAAATGATGAACAATATCGGAACAGTGACGATGAATAGTCTGATGAACAGTAGTAGAAAACAGTGAATAGTAGTGGAATAGTGTCGATGAGCAGTGCGACGGCAACAATTTCGAAAAACTTTCAGAAACTCAAACTTTGGATGATCTAAAATCAAGAATCTACCAAGTGGATACAAGACGATTTTTTAGATCGTCCGCAATTATTTAACAGCAACTAAACAGGAAAAGAAAAAGGGATGTTTTGCGTGATCACTCACAATTTTGGCTTAACTTGAATTGTAATTCAAAACCAAAAGTAAAGAGAAGGAAAAGGAATTTCGAATAATGGGATAATGTCGAAAAACAAAGCTTCTTTGTAAAACTAAGACGAAACGAAATATTTTTAACCTAAATCTATCCTAAACCAAATCGGGATTAATTAAAAGAATCCTAATTGGATTTAAATAAAAGAATCCGAATACGATTCAGAAATAATAAAAGAAACAACAAAATTATGGAAATAAACCTAAAATATAATTAAATCTGAAAAACATAAAAAGTTCCCGAAAACCCATCAAGATCATCCCGGATGGCCAAAAAACATCATAGATCATAGCGAAGCTATGTGTATTGCTCATTGGGCAATCTCTAGCAGGCTAGTCAAGTTTCAGTCCATTCCGAGACAATTGGGTCAGTCTGCATCCCAAGGTAAAGGATCCTCATCAGTCCTTGAGTTGGATTGGTTCATCCATATCAACTGCCCATCTTCGCAGTTAGCGAGCTTCCTTCTAGTTCTCGGGGAGGTTGTTGTGTTTAAGGAATCTAAGTCTGCTTGATAGTCTATGACCAAGCGTTCTTCTTGGTGGATGTTGGGAGAGCGTAACTGCTTGAGTAGCTTGGTGGGTGTTGGGAGAGCGTAACCGCTTGGTGGATGTTGGCATTGGTCCCAGCTACCTCCTGGTAAACTTTGGACAGTGTGTCTGCTTCTAAATTTTTCTCTCTTGGAATCTACTCAACGAGGAAGTAGTCAAGTTTTGAAATCACGTCTCTTACTCTTTTGAGATACTTGACCATATTATCTTCTCTTCCTTCGTATTCTCCAGCGACTTGGCTGGCTACAACTTGTGAATTTGTTTTGGCGTGCAGTTTCTATACTTTGAGAGCTCTTATAAGCTTTAGACTTGCTAAGAGAGCTTCATATTCGAATTCATTGTTCGAGGTTGGGAAGTTGTACTTCACAGAGTAAGTGATTCTCACTCCCTCAGGGCTGATCAATACAATCCCCCCACCAGAATTCTCTTTTCTGTCGACTCGTTTGTGAACATGGTCCATATATCGCCTTCACAAGTACTCGTGTGCTCCAGTGGAGCTCTAGTACATTCTTCTACGAAGTCTGAGAGAGCTTGGGATTTGATGGCCTTCCTTGGTTCAAACTGGATTTGATACCTAGAGACCACTTCATGGTCCTGCCTAAAATTTCAAGCTTTGCCAGAGCTTGTTTCAGTGGTAATTTGGTTAAGACTCTTATCGGGTAAGCTTCAAAATACGGCTTTAATTTCCTTGAGGTGATAATGATGGGGTATAGAAATTTCTCGAGATTCGTATATCTCGTTTCTAGATCTCGAAGCTAACAACTAACATAATAAATAGGAAATTGCTGACCTGACCTTTCTACTATTAATACCGCCCTCATTGCCTTTTCAGTTGCAGTCAGGTACATACAGATTTCTTCTCCCGGACTCAAGGAGACAAGTTGAGGAGGTTTGCCAAGAAAATTCTTCAGCTTGAAGAACACCTCCTGACAGCTTCCAGACCACTAAAAGTCCTTTATTTGCTATCTTGCTGATAAAGCCTAGTGCTGTTTTCCCTACCAGGCTCTACAACTCCTTGTGGTTTCTGGGAGGTTCCATATCTAGTAGAGGCTTGATTTTGTCTGGGTTAGCATCAATGCCTCTCCGAGATCATGAAGCCCAGGAAGTTTCCTATAGAGAGCAGCTTTCAGGGTTTGAAAAGTTTCCCAGATGTCTGCTATGAAGTCTTCTGTAGTCTTGGATTTGATTACTCTGTCATCCACGTAGACCTCAATGTTCCGCCCGAGCTGCTTCTTGAAGACCTTCTGTATTGCTCGTTGAAATTCTGCTCCAATGTTTTTCAAACCAAAAGGCATAGTGGTGTAGCAATAGGTCCCTGGTTCTATGATAAAAGAGGTCTTTTCCATGTCCTTGAGAGCCATCGGAATCTGGTGGTACCGTTTGTATGGGTCAAGGAAGCATAGCCTCAGGTATCCGACTATGGAGTCTACCATCTGGTCGATACTGGGAAGGGGGTAGAAATCTTTCTAACAATATTTGTTAAGTGTGGTGAAGTCCACACACATTCTCCACGTCCCTTCCTTTTTCGAGACCACAACCGAATTAGCTAACCATTTCGGGTACACCACCTCTTTTAAGATTCCTACATCGAGAAGAGCTTGGACTTCTCTTGCAATAACCTCGTTGCACTCGGGTGTCAAAGTTCTTTTCTTCTGTTTTACAGGTCTAACGTCTGGCTTAAGCCCGACCTTGTGTTCCGCAATTGTTCGGTCAACTCCCTCGAGGTCGTTGGGCTACTAGGCGAAGACCGTCAAATTTTCTTCGAGTGTGTCCACCAGTTTTCCCTTGACTTTTAGAGGTATGAGCTCTCCAATCTGGATCCCTTTCTCAGGGAATTTGGCACTGAGAAAGACTTTCTCCCTTTTTCCGGGCATTTCAATTCTGAGGTGGTCATCCTCTTTTAGGAGGTCAATGCACACCTCATGCATGGGCTCAGGGGAGCTTTCCTTGTTGTCTCTGATACCAACGGGGTTCAAGCACCTACCCCTGGACACGGCTCATGAGTACTTCTCTTTTCCCCTAGGCGCCCTCCCTGGCTATGCGGGTACTTCTCTGTTTCCTCTAACTCGCCACTCAAGGGATGGTACTTGCTCTCATCTATGGCTGTTATAGAATCACCTATATTCGGGGATTACTATCAGGGTTCATAGACTCTTTTAGGAATTCAAAATGAATTCGAGAGAGAGAAATGAAAGAATTAGAACTCCATTGAAAAGAAAACACTCATCATATTATTGCTCAGAAAATATTTACAGCAGACACTATACAAGACTATATTAGACACTCTAAGAAAAACTTAGAACTCTCGACTAGCTTTCTATTCTATTCTTGATTGAAACTAGCCTATTCAACTTGGCCTTGCCACAAGGATTAGATGTCATGCCATTTTATAGATGGTAATGGCCGACTTACAACTTTCTTACGGATAGTTTACATTACTTGCACAATTACAATACGGAAGTAAAAATACAAGTAAACATGACACGAATACATTCTGAAAGGAA
>JAOXNR010052180.1:0-17320 GCA_028571225.1 Parsonsia alboflavescens | reverse complement strand
ATTGGCATGAAAACCAGAGAGTTCATCAACCTTAAGAGCAAGCCCTCCAAGGAAACATGGCTTGTCAAAAAGGTGAGATAATATTAAGTGTTTCTTGTCTCTTGTTGACGCAAACGGAAACAAACTTGCACGGCTTGAGTTTTGGATGAGATGCGGAAATCTCAAGTTTCGAAGATTCAACGAAAACTTGAGGGTTCGTTCTTGTTCAGAAACTTGCAAAAGAAGAAACGGGAAAAAAAAAACCTGATTCAAAATTCCTTCTAATCAAACGTCAATTCAAGTAGTTAAAAGCAAAAAATTAAATCAAGTGAAGAACAATTTTTCGAAGTAGTCGAAAAATCTGGATAAGCCAAAAATTGGCAACTTTAATTCATCAAGATCCCCTCAAACCATTAGAAAAACAATTCTTTAAAGCTAAAAATAAACTTAATCGAAATCGAAAAGTAAAGAAATTGCTAGAGTATCCCTAGAAAACAGTGAATTACGAAACTGTCACTTAAAAACTGAAAAATCATGACAATGCCACTGAAAATAGAAAAATGCCCAAAACTCCATCAAGACGACTCCGAATGGCCGAAAAATGCTTTGCATCACAGCATAGCAATGACTTTTGATCGTTGGGCCATTCTGGTCACCCAATCAAATTTGAGCCCGATCCGAGCTCGAACCAGTCACCTTGAGAATCGTGCCCAAATCATGTCGGTACTTCAAGCAGCTCACGTCCTCTTCTTCAAACGTTCTGACCGTCATGCAGCTGATGGTGGAATCGAAACTTACTAAACCGAAGCATTCGAAGCATGCCCCACATCCGAACCATCATGAGCTGAACCAGCTTGATCTAAAACCAGCTCTGTGTCAGACTCCCTCTCTTGAATTGAGCTTGTCGTCAAGCTCAGATTATCATCATGAAAGGACGAAAGATGTTGAACATTAAAAACGTTTGAAATGCTGAACTTGTCCGGCAATTCAACTCGATAAGCATTAACACCAAGTTTCTATAGAGATTTGGCACGGGCCAACCTTCTGGTCCTTGAGCTTATGATTCTCACCAGTAGGATATCGTTCGTTGGACAAAGTGACCCAAACCAGATCACCTACCTCAAACTGGACATCTCGCCTAGACTGATCCGCATGCAACTTGTACTGAGCTCAAGCTTCCTCCAAGTTCATTTTGACAGTTGCATGAATGGACTGTAGATCAAATAGACGATCCTCCACCTTCCTGGGAGCCGAACCAAGATCAGGAATAGCGAGGTTGAGGGGACCTCTCGGATTCGCCCCCAAAACAACCTGAAAGGGAGAAAATTTGGTGGACTTGTTCACAGAGCAATTAAATTCAAATTCAATATTCGTAAGCATAGAATCCCAAGTCCCAAAAGACCTGACCTGCACCCTCAACATGTTCCCCAAGGTGCGATTCACCACTTCCGTCTGTGGATGGTATGGACTACTAAACTTCAGAGCAGTTTCCATGCGCTTCCAAAGCTCTCACCAAAAATGGCTCATGAACTTCGTATCCCAATCAAACAAGATACTCCTTGGCAACCCAAATCTATGCATCACATCCCCAAAGTACAAGTCGGTAATCTTGCTCGCATCCCTTTAATTCTTGCAAGCAATGAAGATAGCCATCTTGCTAAACCTACCCACCACAACCATGATGCTCTCAAACCCCTTCTGTGTATGCGGCAAACCCAAGACGAAATCCATTGACACGTCCAACCATGGCTTATCTAGAATAGGTAAAGGCGTATAAAGACCCTGATTAGTGCTCCCTCCTTTCGACACCTGACAAACTCGGCATCACTTAACGAAATCTTGGGCACTCTTGTCAGTACCCGGCCAATAAAATTTCTCCTTGATCAAGCCGGCTATCTTGTTTTTGCCGAAATGCCCTTGTGAGTGTAATTCCTGAGTAATCAACAATCTCAACAAAGTGTCAGGAATGCATAAGCAGTTACCTCGGAAGAGGTAGCCATCATGGAGCACATAATCACACCGTTCCTGCTGCTTCACAGCCTCCACAATAGGACCGAAATCATCATCATCCCATAGCAACTCTCTCAATCCCTCAAAGCCCAAGGTGACCATCTGCATCATGTTAAGCAACGATCGATGCCTACTCAACGCGTCAGCCACCTTATTCAAGAAGCTTGACTTATGCTTTAAGGTGAATGTGAACTCCTGAAGTGCCGACACCCACTTAGCATGCCTATCACTAAGTCGATGTTACCCCTAAAGAAACTTCAAAGCTTGGTGGTCAGAGTACAGCACAAACTCCCGCTGTATCAAATAATGCCGCCAGTGTTGGAGAGCTCCGACTATAGCATAGAACTCGACATCATAAGTTAAGTAGTTCAACTTCGACCCTCCAAGTTTTTCACAGAAATAGGCTACTGGAAGACCCTCCTGACTCAGAACTGCTCCTATTCCTACCTTCGAAGCATCACAATCCACTTCGAATACCTTATCAAAATTCGGTAGAGCAAGCACTGGTGCACTCATCAGTTTTTTCTTTATCACATCAAATGCCTCTTAAGCCACCTTTATCCACTCAAACACCTTGGCATTATAAAGATCAGTCAGAGATGCCATCAACACACTGACATCCCTGATAAACCGACGATAGAAGCTCGCCAATCCATGAAAAGACCGAACCTCAGTTGCACTCTTTGGTACAGGCCATTCACGGATTGTCCGAACCTTAGCATCATGCGGTTGAACCCCTCTTGCCGAAACCACATAAACCAAGAATACAATCTTGTCGACCAGTCTACTACATTTCTTCCTATTGGCAAACTAACTGTGATCTCGCAAGGTAGCCAAAACTAACCGTAGGTGCTACAAATGTCCTTCCTCCGCCCGACTATATACAAGTATATCATCAAAGTAAACCACCACAAAGTCGTTGAGGAAAGGAAGCAGTACCTGATTCATGACCCTCAAGAATGTGCTGGGGCATTCGAGAGACCAAAAGGCATGACCAGCCACTCGAAGAGCCCTTCCTTCGTCTTGAAAGTCATTTTCAACTCGTCTCCAGGCTTGATTGGGAGTTGATGGTAGCCACTTTTCAAGTCTATCTTCGAAAAGATAACCACCCCACTGAGCTGATCTAGCATGTCATCGAGTCGTGGAATCGGAAACTAATACTTAATCGTAATACGATTAATAGCACGGCTATCCACGCACATTCTCCATGTGTCATCCTTCTTCGGTACTAATAAAGCAGGAACCGCACAGGGATTGATGCTCTGCCAGATAAACCCTCTATCAAGTAGCTCCGTCACTTGTCGCTTTAGCTCTTTATGTTGTTGTGGGGACATTAGGTAGTGTGCCTTGTTCGGAAGAATAGAACCCGGCATTAGATCTATTTGGTGCTAAATGTCCCTCAACGGAGGCAACCTAGTCTGTAACTCATCCGACAATAAGTCTACTAATTTAGCCAACAACTCCTGCACTTGTTCCGGAATCTCCAACTCGACCTCACTGCTGTCTGATGCCAACAAGTCAGTCGCAACTAAAGCAAAACAAAACTCGGACTCAGTTACCTCTCCTTCCGTGGCAAGCAAATAATTATCTTTTTACTATCAACCATTCCCTCTCGTCTGGGCTGAAGTATCACCTTCTTTGGCCTCGATTGATAGTATATCAATGTGTGAATCCATCATGGGTCACATGATTTTCGTATTGCCAAGGCTTGCTGAGTAGTAAATGAGAGGCATCCATCGGGATGACATCACAGAAGATAGTGCTAGAATACTAAGGTCCAAATGAGAATTCGACCTGGCACTGCTCTGAAACCCTAACTTCGGTATCATTATTTAGCCACCCCAACCGGTATGGCATGGAACGAGGTTTTGTCTTCAACTGAAGCTTCTGCTCTGCCGTTTGTGAGATACCTTCCCTTTTATTGTGCATCGGGTTGTGAAGATGTTTCTCCGTTCCAATCTTCATCGGCTTTGGGAGCTAAACAAATCATCCTTAAAACCAAACTATCTCCTCGGATATCCTCAGGTGCAACATAACACGTATCCTCCTCTTCATACACATCATCATCAACATGCTTTTCAGATTCATCTCCTACAACTTCCTGAATCAGTAATTGCGATCTTAGTCTCGGACACTCATTCACATAGTGCCCTAGCTGCTGACTTTTGGTGTACTTCACATTAGCTTTATTATTGGTGGTGGACTTATTCGGAGTATTACCTGACCCTCGGCTAGGCATGACCTCGTCCGAACTGATTTTGGGTGGAAGAACTAACCACACATGTCGACGAAGAGCTACTTGTTGGAGAAACACAAGGAGGAGGGAAGCCTCCTCCAAATCCAACACTTCTGCTGCTAGCCCTCGCTGGACTCTTCTCCACGACTTGTGCCTTTGTTTGCATGTCCGTGATAGTGGTAAAGGTATGGACAGGCAAAGCATCCTGAATAGCAGGTCGTAACCCATGGAGATAATGTGCCACTAGTTGTTCTTGAGTTTCGCACAATTGGTTCCTCGCCACCATCTGATAAAACTCAAGTGTGTATTCTTTGATGCTCCGAGAACCCTGCGTCAAGCTTTGTAGATTCTGGAACATAGTCTACTAATAATTCAAATGCAGAAACTCCATGCCCATCTCTCTCTTGAAGTGCCCCAAATAGTCCAAAACTGGAAGTCCATCCAGGTATCTCTGATATCTAAAAGATTGCCACCATGAGGCAGCCTTATCCTTGAACCTCATCGCCACCAATGATACTTTCTTCTCCGTCGGAACCTCCTTCAAAGAAAAGAGTTCATCCACCGAGCTCATCCAATCTAAGAACTCTTCAGGTGCTAACCCTCATGAAAATTCCGGGACCTCCATCTTAAACCCTAGATCCCAACGAGGAAAGACAGGATCATGTTCATTGTCTCTAGGCAGTTGGTAGCCACCCCTCATTCCTCTCGAACGAACCCTAGGTTTCTCACGCGGCAGCGTCCCAAAATCTTCCTCAACATTGACATCCACCCCATGTCGTAATCCAACAAGTTCAGCCTGTTCTGGTTGTCTGTCTAACGCTAGCGCTGCACTATCTGTGTTAAATCTTGTATCTGTCGATCACGACTCTCCCTCTCTAGCCGCATCTCCCTTCTCAACTCTTCCCTATCGCGCCGAGACTCTTCTCGATCTTGTTGTATTGCTTCAACTAATGCAGCAAGGTTTTGTTCAAGGTTACTACCTACCATGGTGGATCTGAGCTCTAATACCAACTGAAGCGGACGGAAACAAACTTGCACGGCTTGAGTTTTGGCTGAGATGTGGAAATCTCAAGTTTCAGAGATACACTGAAAACTTGAGGGTTCATTCTTGTTCAGAAACTTGCAAAACAAGAAACGGGAAAAAAAAAACCTGATTCGAAATTCCTTCTAATCAAACTTCAATTCAAGCAGTTAGAAGCGAAAAATTAAATCAAGTGAAGAACAATTTTTTGAAGTTGTCGAAAAATCTGGATAAGCCGAAAATTGGCAACTTTAATTCATCAAAATCCTCGCAAACCATCAGAAAAACAATTCTTTAAACCCAAAAAAGAATCCTAAACCTTATCGGAATCAAAAAGTAAAGAAATTGCTAAAGTACCCCTAGAAAACAGTAAATTATGAAACTGTCACTTAAAAACTGAAAAATCATGACAATGTCATTGAAAACAGAAAAATGTCCAAAACTCCATCAAGACGACTCCGGATGGCTGAAAAAAGCCTTGCATCACGGCATAGCGGTCAACTAGTCAAATTTGAGCCCGTTCTGAGCTCAGACCAATTGGCATTGTGATAGGTCTAGCTGGTATGATTGGCATTGAATCTCCATCAGAAACTTGTTGAACCGAAGCATCCGAAGCATACCCCACATGCGAACCATCTTGAGCTGAACTAGCCTGATCTGAAACCAACTCTACGTCATTTTTTAATGCATATAACTGATAAAGTACATCATTAATGCCACCAGTTTCTTCATTCAACGATGCCCAATGTCCCTCTATGGTGTATTTTCTTATCACATTTTATACACGATCATAGAAGTGTTCAACCATCCAAGTCAACATTTTAAAAGCTTTCTTGCTTCCAGCAAATATGTATTTATCAAGCAGACCTTGCAATATCTTGTGAATTGTATAATAGGGTGTCCATACATCTTTTAAGGCTTCCACCTTATCAAATTCCTTAGAGGGAAAAGCAAAGAGATATCCATTCCCCAATTTCTTTTGACATTGGTATAGAACCTCAACTAATTCTATAATTCTCTCTTTGATTGTCTCATTATGAGTGCTATCCCACATCCTAGTTGTGCCACTTAAATAATGCCCTATAATATGGTCTTGCAGCTCGCCTATAGGAAATCGATCCTTGGTAAGGGAAACTCAAACCAAATCACCAACATCAAACTGAAACCCACATCTAGTCAACATGTTCCTTGAACTTCGTATGCGATCCCTCCAAGTTATTTGGAAGTGGTGTACTAGTAAGATGCCATCTACAGTATGCTAACAATGTAGATGCTGCTCGAGCAACTTGCAACCTCTAGAATTTGACGTTATGAGCTTCATCTAAGACTACTTTGTACCACTCAACTCTATGGAAAATGCTATATTCTCCATCATATTTATAAGCTGCAGTTAAGACACCATCGGTTGTCAAGATGACATCAGGTGCAGCAGTCACCCTGGATCAGTACTCTTATCACTGCCATAATGAACAGAAACAGAAACGTTATCTAGCACTGAATGGCACTCTAGTTCATCCTTCTATTGGCCAAGTAAAAACATAGTACATACAATGAGAGTGCCACCTTTGACCTTTCTAGTGACTTTCTGACCATAATCCCTTTCCTCCATTTGTGTTGTTTCACCCATAGCCTATAAACGGAATTCTTGATTGTCAAGGATGCCCCTACCTTGCCTTTTCAAGATCAAAGCTATTGTCATCACAGGTTTTCCGAGCCCCATTGCATCAGCCTAAATTCCTCCTTTGGCCATTTGAGTTGCAACTGGAAGTTGTGTTGTAGATTCCCCAGAAGAAATGTTTACATGTATTGCAAGAGCCCTCTTATCATATATCTGATATGCTCCCCAACAAGGATGAAGAGACTTAGCTGGTTCCTCTACATTTTCTCCCTTTCCTATTTTTGTCATTCAAAATGGAGCCTACTTCTGGTATGGCCTTAGATCACACACAAGTGCTTTTAGGGGCTCCATCTCATTCAATTCATACCTATCTACAGCACCAACAAGGTTGTTAAGAGATGATTCTTAGATAGCTTGTTCATCTTTATCATGTTCTGAACATGGCTAGTCACCCTTTCTTCGTTTAAGGGTTGGAAGCATAGATGCAGTTTCTTCTGAATCACCAAACAACTTTAGAGAGCGTTTCCGTAAGTTAAGTTTTTCTAGGGTAAATTTAGCCTCATACAACATGATCTCCTACATCATATGAAGACTTTCAGGGGCTCCTATACAACGTCCAAGAACTTTCTCTTTTTCAGAATTCACTAGAGGAGGAGACACTTTGCCCATTCCATTGGAAGAAGACCAATCTCTCCATATCTTTTGGTTGAAAACTGAACAATATTATAAGTTCTTATATATCCAATAGGGAAAGTAAAGTGAACAATCTTATTGTTCTCCAGTTTCCTTCCCTTTGTTGTTGAGAGGCCCTTAACAACATTCCTTCCAACTAACAACCCATCAGGTTCCTCAAGAAAATACCCATTCTCTATCACCACAGTACTAAGTGCTAGGTTCTCAATACTTTCTTTTCTTGGCATATTTTGTTTAGCATTTGCAGCAGCATGTTGAAGTCTTACTTGCTCAAAAAGGGACATTGGCCTAGCCTGTAAGGGTTGAGCACAAATTGCTTCCAAAACTTCCTTTTTCACAATAGCTTTTTCCTCATTTTCCTTTTTAGGCATAATGGAAATTTTCGGCACCTCTACTTTCACTAGGGCCTTACTTTCACCAAGAAGTGGACAACTTGGGGTAGGCACACCAAAAATAGAAACATTTTCTGTACCTGGAGCACAACATACTTCTATTTGTGCTTGATTGTAGTAGTCTGCCCGTTGCTTGTAGTGCTGGCCATATTGCGATGTTGCAGGAGCACTAGTGAAACTATATGCTGCATTTGACCAATCCAGGAATGCATTAGGCTGTAAATTTCAAGAAAATTCTAGGATCTCTAGTTTGAACCCCTTGTCAAACCATAGAGCTTTTGGTTCGTGTTCGTAGTTTTTCGGCTTGTAACAATCCCTGCGTACAAGCCTCAGAACATCCCTCTGATGTGGCTCCCTTGGTAGCAGCTCTTTTACCTCCTCGCCATCGTCCTCTTCACCATTATGTTTACCGATGGGTTATGCTAGAATGGGTGGTCGCTGGAGTGCCAATTGTTGCACCATCCGCATTAAGGTTGATGCCGGGCACGATTTCTGAGGCAACTGGTCCGAGCTCAGATTGGGCTTAAATTTGACCGGGTGACCTGGAATGGGCCAACAAACAAAATTCACTGCTATTCTATGATTCAAGGCTTTTTTCGGCCATCCAGAGTCGTCTTGATGGTGTTTGGGCATTTTTCTATTTTTAATGGCATTGCCATAATTTTTCTATTTTTAGGGGCAACTTCATAATTTTCTATTTTTAGGGGTATTTTTGTAATTTTATTATTTTTAAGTTCCGATTAGGTTTAGGTTTTGTTTAGGGCTTTAAATATTTCGTTTTTCTTTGTTTTCAGTAGCTTTTGATTAATTAAAAATTTTAGACTTTGGTCTTTTTTCCGAAAACTTGTTTGTTTTTTTGGTTTTTTCTAGCTTTTCTTCTATTTAGTCATTCTTTTCGACATTGTTCTTGCATCAATTGGTATCAGAGACTCAAGTTGCTGAAATTAATAGCTGACCAGATTTGTGGAGGTCGTGGACGACATCGCGCTGAAAGGGGACGCGGAGTTGTTCTTGATAAAGATGAACGGCCTCATCAATGAGACTGATAAGAAGTCGAAATGAAAACGCGGAACAAAGAACTCAAATCCAGGACTTGGAGCGGCAACTGGCGGAGGCGCGGTTGGATGTTTAGTCCGAGGAAAGTGTGGAATTGGAGATTGAATCCGAAGATGAGAAGGAAGCTGACAATCCGTTTGCGGCATTAAACCGAGGGCTACAAAACCAACCGGAATGACTTGGCCGACAACCATCTTCTTTCCAGAATTTCAGCATGAAAATCGAGATTCTTAATTTTGAAGGTAGGGCGCATCCTGATGAATTTCTAGATTGGTTACATACGGTGGAGAGGATTTTCGATCTTAGCTATTTGATGGAAGAACAGAAGATTAAGCTCATGGCAATTAAATTGGGGAAACATGCTTCGATTTGGTGGGAGCACATTAAGAAGCGACACGCCAGAGATGGAAAGTCAAAAATTTTGACTTGGGACAAGATGAAGAAACTGCTACGGAAGAAGTTCATGCCGGTACACTATCAGCAAGAGGCGTTTATTAACTATCATTCCATTAAGCAATGGGATCTTTCAGTGGAGCAATACATCGTGAAGTTTGATCGGCTGCGCATACGGTGTGATGTCATTGAAAAATACGAATAGATGGTGGCGAGATTTTTATCAGTGTTGAAATTCGAGATTGCTAATGTGGTTCAACTATAGCAGTTTTGGACGTATGAGGCTGTTCACAGATTGTCCTTGAAGGTCGAGGGGCAACTTAGGCTGAAGGACTGCAGTTCGAGCTCTAGGGTTCCGAGTTGATTCCAGAATAAACCTAGCAGCAATCATCTTCAACGACAGTGGCTTTGAACAAGGGTGAAAAGGGGATGGCAGTGGTATGCAAGGCTAAACTAGCAAAGATGCGGCCATGACGGTAATGGCCAAGCGGTGCTTTAAATGCCAGGGTTTTGGGCACTTTCTCATAGACTGCCCACACAGGCAATTCATGACCCTCGACGAGGAGATGCTAGAATTGGGAGAATCCTGAATGATTCAAAGATTACTAAACGTGGCGGCAGCAAAAGACGAGTCTTGGCTATGACATAACATCTTCCATACTCGGTGTACTACCAAGGGAAAGGTGTGTAACATGATTATTGATGGCGGCAGTTGCGAGAACGTAGTCTCGACAACAATGGTCGAGAGATTAGGATTGGAGACAATGGAGCATCCGCAGCCCTAGAAATTGTCATGGCTAAAGAAGGGCAATGAAGTTAAGGTCAGCAAGCGGTGCCTGGTACAGTTCTCGATTGGAAAGAGGTACTTTGATGAGGTATGGTGTGATGTTGTTCCCATGGATGCTTGTCACATTCTACTAGGGAGGCTGTGGCTGTATAATCACCGAACGAAGCATGACGGGTTTCGAAACACTTACTGACGCAAGTGGATGTGGCGGGTTGAGGAATAAGAAATTTTGGAACAAATCTAATGATAGGAACTCAAGAAAATTGCAAATTTTAATTTGGATGAACAGTAAATGCGTTGAATAGTAACTGATGAACAGTGCTGAAACAGTGCCAATGAACAGTAACTCAAACTTTGGATAATCTAACTTCTAAACTTGCCAGAGTTCTAGACAATGAAATTTGAGTTCGTCTCCTCTAAACAAACTTCAATCTAAAGTAGTTAAAGGACGAAGAAAGAAAGAACAACACCTTTCGAGCACAAGGAAAAAGAGATAAACTTTGAAATATTATTGATAATAGATTCTCCTCACTAGCCCTTGGGCATTCATCCTTATTTATAATACTAGAAGTTCTATGTTCCTAATCAGACAATGAAATAGAAACCAAATAAACTACTAATAGCTAAGTTATGTGTTCCTAATCAAACTAGGAAATAAAAATTAGGAAGAAAATAATAAAAAAAATAAAACAAGTTTCTAAATAAAATTCTATCTAATTAAGGAAATAAAACATTAAACAATCTTGATCTTGTTTGTCTACTTGTTCTGTGTCACTTACACTTTTAGAAAGGAAGGCCAAAGCATTACTTTGGGTCTTTCGGATTTGAGGAAAGAGGTGGCAAAGGTTCTGTTGTCTAGGGCTAATTTTCGTGAGGAGGCGATCACGGCGACAGAGATTTTTGCCTTGGTGGTTATGGAGCAATAACGCAAATCATTCCAAGTTTCCCGAGGAGATTGTTCCTTTGTTTCGAAAATTTGTCGATGTAATGCCAGAGGAGATGCCTTCAGGACTGCCACCTATGAGGGATATTCAGCATTGAATAGACTTCGTCCCAAGTGCTGCAATTCCGCAAAAGGCAGCCTATCGTATGAGTCCCCAGCAACATGAGGAGTTACGATGGTAGGTGCGGGAGTTGATGTGAAAGAGGGTTGTCAGAGAGAGTATGAGTCCTTGTGCAGTACTAGCATTGTTGGTGCCGAAGAAAGGTAGGTCGTGGCGGATGTGCATTGACAGCCAGGCTGTGAACAAGATTACCATCAGGTATAGATTCCCAATTCCCCGATTTGATGACTTGATTGATCAGTTGCATGGAGCGTCTCGAAGATAGATGTAAGGAGCGGGTATCATCAGATTCGGGTTTGACCAGAAGATGAGTGGAAAACCGCATTTAAGACGCACGATGGGTTGTATGAGTGGATGGTCATGCCATTTGGATTGTCAAATGCTCCCAGAACTTCATGCAGTTGATGAATCAGGTGTTTCGTCTGTTCATTGGGCAATTTGTGGAGGTGTATTTTGACGACATCCTGATTTTCAATGGCTCAGTTGGGCAGCATTTTGCAACATTTGAGAGAGGTATTTGAGGTGCTAAGGGAACAGAAGTTGTTCACGAATCTGAAGAAGTGTCACTTTTTGACAGATTAAGTGACGTTTTTGGGGTACGTTGTGTCGGGTGAAGGAATTCAGATGGACCCCGCAAAGGTGGAGGTGATTCTAAATTGGGAGAGACAGAAGACGATGTTTGATGTTCGAAGTTTCCATTTACTGGCGCGTCTTTCTAAAGGCTATTTATCCAAGGTTTCAATTCCATCATTGTGCCATTGACAGACTGTTTGAAGGGAAGTCGATTCATATGGACTGCCGAGGCAGATTCGACTTTCAAATAACTGAAACAAAAGGTAATCGAAGCTCCTGTTTTAGTATTACCTGACTTTTTTGAAATTTTTGAAGTACATTATGGTGCTTCAGGAGTGGGAATTAGAGGAGTGTTGAGTCAACGAGGCAGGCCGGTAGCTTTCTTTAGTGAGAAACTTAATGAGGCCAAGGAGCGGTGTTCAACATATGATAAGGAGTTTTATGCAATTGTGTGGAGTTTGGAGCATTGGAGGCATTATCTAGTGGCCAAGGAGTTTGTTTTGTTTTCAGATCATGAGGCATTGAAGTTTATAAATGGACAGCACAAGTTGAAAGCAAGGCAGGCAAAGTGGGTTGAGTTTTTACAAGCTTTCAATTTCTCCATTGAACACAAGGCTGACGTACTAAATCGAGTGGTAGATGCATTGAGCAGGAGGCATACTTTGTTGAACATAATGTAGGTACAGGTTATAGGATTTGATTTGTTCTCTGACTTGTATCGAGATGATCTGAAGTTTGGGGGTGTTTGGGAGAAGTATCAAATGGAACCACAACAATTGTTGATGATTCACTACAGCCTTCTTTTTCGAGGGAATCGGTTGTGTGTTCCTAATTGTTTGTTGAGGGCAGCCATTGTAAATGAGCGTCATGCCGGAGGATTAGCCAGACATTTTGGAATTGACAAGACATTAGTATTGGTGCGGGAATACTTTTACTGGCCTAGGATGGAGCGGGATGTGATTTGATGTGTTCGGCAGTGCAAAATCTATCATATTACTAAGACTAAAGGTAGCAATGCTGGATTGTATCTGCCATTACCAGTTCCGTTGGCACCTTGGGAAGACATCAGCGTGGACTTTGTTTGGGGCTGCCAAGAACACAAATGAACAAGGATTCGATTATGGTAGTGGTAGATAGATTTTCGAAGATGTCACATTTTGTTCCCTGCAACAAAACGTTTGATGCTTCATACGTAGCTAGGTTGTTCTTGCAGGAGATTGTCAAATTACATGGAGTTCCCAAGTCGATCACTTCCGGCATAGATGTGAAATTCGTCAGTCAGTATTAGCGAACTCTTTGGCGGCATTTGGGCACCAAATTGCAGTTTAGCTCTTCTCATCACCCGCAGACGGATGGATGGACAAACGGAAGTGGTGAATAGAAGCTTGGGAAATTTGCTGCAAAGTTTACTAGGAGACAAGCCACGGTAATAGGACTTGGTGCTGCCATAGCTCGAATTTGCGTACAATCGTTCAGTGAATCGGACAACGAGGAAGAGTCTGTTCAAGATTGTTCACGGACGCAATCCCGTTACCCCATTAGACCTCAATCCATCGCCAGTCCATCACCAGTTCAGTTCGGATGCGGAGGAGCATGCTAAGCAGATTAAGGAGTTTTACTCCCAAGCCCATGAACAGATTAATCAGCAGAACTTACAATACAAGCAAAGGGTCGACAAGCATTAGAAAAAAGATAGTGTTCAAGGAGGGCGATCTGGTGTGGATTCGGCTAAGGAAAGAAAGATTTCCGACATGCAGATTTGGCAAATTGCAGCCATGCTCTGATGGGCCATTCAAGGTATTGGAATTGATTAATAGCAATGCCTACAAGATTGATTTCCCAGGCAATTATAATGTGTTGGGCACTTTCAATGTAGTTGACTTGTCACCTTACCAATCCGAGGACGAGGAAGGTTTTGTGGAAGTTGTAGTTAAAGAGGACAAGTCAAATTCGAGGGCGAATCTTCTCCTAGTCGAGGACGATGATGCTCGGCATGATTTTCAAAGTGATTGGTCCAAGCTCGGATTGGGTTCAAATTTGGCCGGGTGACCCGAAACGGGCCAACGAACAAAAGTCACCTCTATGCCATGATGTAAGGCGTTTTTCGGCCATCCGAAGTTGTCTTGATGGTGTTTTGTGCATTCTTTTGTTTTCAGTGGCATTATCGTAATTTTCCCCTTTTTAGGTGTGTTTTTGTAATTTTATTATTTTTAAGTTCTGATTAGGTTTAGGTTTTGTTTAGGGCTTTAAATATTTTGTTTCTCATTGTTTTTGACAGCTTTTGATTAATTGAAAATTTTCAACTTTGGTCGTTTTTCCGAAAACTTGTGTGTTTTCACCGTTTTTCCAGCTTTTCTTCTATTTAGTCATTTTTTTCGACATTGTTCTTGCATCAAAGGTTTCCATCCGTCTGTCTCGGCTCTCTCGTGCCAGCCGCATCTCTCATCGTAGTTCTTCCCTTTCTCAACGTGGCTCCTCTCTGTCTTGTTGCATTGGTTCTACTAGGGTAGTTAAATTCTATTATAGGTTACCTCCTGACATCGTGGATCTTGACTCTGATACCAATTGATGCAGGCAACAGCGGCGAACCAAGGTTTGAGCCTTGTTTGAGAGGATCGATTGGATAACTCAAGTTTTCGTGCACCAGTCAAAACTCAACGATCTCGATTCTTTCTTTTGTTTTAAGAAAATTAAGAAACGAGTTTCTTCTTCTTTAGACGAACTTCAGTCAAAAGTAGCTAAAGGAAGAAACACAATATTGAAAAAAAATTCTGCAATGCTTCACAAGAAAACAAACTTAAATACCTAGGGTTACTAAGAAGAAAATTACTGAACTTGCCTTCTAAACCTATCCATAATTTTAACATAAAACAAGGAGGGATTTGAAAATAAAATAAATCAAAAAAATAAGAATTCAATATGAGTAAAGAAAACGATGTATAAATAACTCCAGCTTGTTATCTGGCAGCTTGCTCGTCAAGTCTTCTGCTTCTTCAAACGTGCATACCGACAAAGAGTGGATGACCTCCAGCTCTCGTCATTCGACCTTGACCTCCGACTCTGTTTTGACCTTGACCTCAAGCTCTACGTCACAAGCTCTATTAGCACTGCTTTGTCTAAGCACTAGAATAAAATGATCCTTGACATGGTGGAAGCCTGTAGACGTATTCCTACAAGGCGAGTTTCAACATATGAGTTTACAATCATTAACAATGACAAGAATGACACAGTTGACTTCTTGAATAGCATAAGTACTTGTGGAATGTTTTAGTTACTTGGTCTTCCATGTAGACATGTATTGGTTGACCTAAGGTATGTTGTGAGCTTGTTTTGGGTTGTTTTACTTGATGCATGACTTGTGTTCCTTCTTGATGCATGGGTTGTTTTCCTTGCTTGTTAAGGGTTGTTTTTGCATGTTTTTGTAATATGTTCGATGCTAATAATGGTGTTGTTGACTTCGTTCACATGCAGTATAGGGATTCTTGGGTTGCATCATATTCTAGTTCCATTAGACCTATACCACACCTAGCTGACTGGACTGTGTCGCAGATGGTTAAGGACACAGTTATTTTACCACCGTTACAAAGAGGCCAGGCCGGCATACAGCAGACCAAGAGACTCGCTTCCATTGATGAATTTCGGAGAAGGAGTCAATGTACATTGTGTCATGCGATTAGCCACGACAGATAAACATGCCCAAAACCATTTGGATCGAATGGAGGATCATCGACTCAACCTTTGACTGGACATGCCAGAACTTCTGTGGTTCATCGTGGGCTAAACACATGCTCCGTATGCAAAGATCTCGATCACACTATAAGGAGTTGCCCATGAAGACATACCATAGCAAATACAAACATGCAACAGCCTGAACAAGAAACACAAGAGTCTATGGTTGAATGAATCTCAAACTTATTTATTATCATATTTGTAACATACAATTGTATAGTCTAGGTGGTATTGGAAACTTGTCTGGGTTGTTTTTGAAACTTGTCTGGATTGTTTTGATAACATGTCAGGGTTGTTTAAATGGTGTTAAGGCTTGTTCGTTTAAAATGGACTCATCCATTTTGTTTTTTTTAAGAGATGAACCGATTGTTTTGGAAACTTGTGCGAATTGTTTTGATAACGTGTGCAGGTTGTTTAAATGGTGTTGTGACTTGTTTGTTTAAAATAGGCCCATCAATTTTTTTTGAAGGGACCAATGGGTTGTTATAAATGTCTGGGTTGTTTTGATAACATGTTCGGATTGTTTAAATGGTATTACAACTCGTTTATTTAAGACAAAATAAAATAACAATTGAAGTTACTTAAATACAAATGTTCATTTTTTTTGTATTCCAATTGAAAACAATTTAAGGGCAAAGTCCAATTGTAGGCCTTCAATCTTAATATCTTTAAGCTGTGGTGGCATGCCACAAAGAACAGACTGCAAGGCAACGATACTCCACCACCCACCACAGCTATTTCCACCAGATTGAGTTCGCATGCTTGTGTTGAGTGTAACTTGCAATCCTTAATTCCAACTCTCGAGTCGCTTGGCCCTCTTCTTCCTCTTGCTTGCCATCTCCCATAGTCCTTATCTATCGAATAGATAGTCTATAGTGCTTTTCAATGGTTTCAACTCCTCAAGCCTGGCATGCCATCTTGTTTGCCTTGTCCCAAGGGAGTCTACCAAGATAACTGACGCAGTACAAGTAGATGAGCAAGATCAAGATTGTTTAATAATTTTATTTCTTTAATTAGATATAATTTTATTTAGAAACTAGTTTTATTTTTTTATTGTTTTCTTCCTGATTTTTTTTATTTCTTAGTCTGATTAGGAAAACAATATTTAGCTTTAGTAGTTTACTTGGATTTTATTTCCTAGTTTGATTAGGAACACGGAACTTCTACTATTATAAATAAGGATGAATGCCTAAAAGCTTTTTATGAATTAAAGTTGCCTCTTTTCGGCTCTTGCGATTTTCGATTACTTCAAAAATTCGTTTTCACTTGATTTTAATTTTCATCTTCTAACTACTCGTGTTGAAGTTTGATTAGAAGGAAAATTGGATCAGGTTTTATTTTCCTTTCTTGTTTTGCATGTTTCTGAATAAGAACGAATTTTCAGATTTTGTTTCCGACTATGTCAATTGGTATCAGAGCCAGGTTCCAAGATGTCAGGCGGAAACATGGATCCGATTGTGGCTGCGATCTTGGAAGAGTTGCGTAGTGGCAGGGAAGAGTGTGACCGAGCCATGCAATAGATCCTGGAGAACCAAGCTCGAGTTACCAGATGGCTACAATATCTCCAATGCGTTCAGTGTGCAACATCTTTCTCGCTTCTATGGAGACACGCGAGCTTGAGGACAAGCTCTCTTCAGGAAGGCGGGTCTGACGCAGTACAAATAGACGAGCAAGATCAAGATTGTTTAATAATTTTACTTTTTTAATTAGATAGAATTTTATTTAGAAACTTGTTTTATTTTTTTATTGTTTTCTTCCTGATTTTTTTT
>JAOXNR010052179.1:0-17320 GCA_028571225.1 Parsonsia alboflavescens | reverse complement strand
ATATTTCAGGGATAATCATGAAGATACCAATTCCGAATAGGCAACCAACAAATCTTCACAAATATTAATCTGACTTAGACACTAATAAGATCAACCTGTAATATTCAAAAACCAAAATAATAACTACCCTAATAGCCAATACATATCTAACAGCCGGCACCCTCACTTTTCCGATCTTCTTCTCCGATGTGACCTGATTTTGCTCTGACGACTTCCCTTATCAGCTTTTTCTTCCGAATCTGAATTTTGCCCCCTTCCTCATCTATTTTTATACAATAAATGATTACAGAGAACAATGGGCAAAGGCCTTTCCACACTCTTTGTATTAATGAAGCCGAAGAAGAGGATCATATCTTCTTCCTGCAAAGTGAAAAGGAACAAAGCCATTCCCTCTCTGCCTCCACTCTGAAAATTGTTGTTTACCGTGTTCAATTCACCCCCCCTTTACCCCCCCCCCCCCACCACCACTCTCAAAAATCCACAAAAGAAATTCAAGAATTCTTTCTTACTTCTTGCTCTTGGGTATAGTGGTGTTAGTCCTGCCAATGATCTTCTGCCCCCTCCCTCATCTCCCACCATTTCATCTATTTCTTCCTCTGATCTTGGCACCTCGGTATGTATTGTACAGGTTCATGGCTCAATTGCTGTGATGTATTTGCAAATTAATGGTTCTTTTATTTTATGATTCTTTGAATATCTACAGGTTCATTTTTCCATGACCAAAGTACAACATTAGGCACATTAATGAGGGTCACGTTTCCAGCAATTGCTACAATCCTAGCTTCATCTCGCTCTCACTCACAGCAGCATCAATTTCAATCGATGATGACAAATAGGTCTCCTGCTCCGAATGGTCGGAGAAATAAAAAATCTAAGAAGAACAAGGTATCGATGAAAGGAAGTCGCCAAAGCCAAAGCAGGTCACATCGGAGGGAAGACCGAAAAAGTGACGGTGCCTGCAATCTTCTCCGGGCTTGAAAGGATGATTTGACCCCTCACGTGCTATGCACGTAACAGGCTCCACCGTGTGAGTGGGCGAAAATTGGTGGTTTGGACCATTCCGACTACCCATAAAAACGTGAGAGACCGTTATGGTTGGAAAAAACTTTTGGGACCGAATTGTTTTTTGGCCCAAATTTGTGGGACCAAATCGGATAAAAACCCTATATAAAATATATTTACAAAGATTTTTTTTTTTTTTTGAAGAATTTATTTTAAATAAAATCAAATATTAACCTTTAACCTTGATCGTTAGAGACTTAAATGTGCACTTTATAACATTACAATATATATATAACATGGACTATGTTCACATATACCTCATGGCTATTATTTGGTCACAAGACCAAAATCAATAATTTTACAATAATGTACACTATTATGGAACGTGGAAAGACAAGAATCAATAAGGTTCATATGGGTCCCTTTCGGAACACCTAGTGGGTGGAGTGGGAAGGCCGCAGACTATAAGTCTCAGGTTCGAATCCCACCAGCATCCTCTTGGATAAGCGAAATGTCTAGATGCAAGCCGACCCGAACACTACTAAAAAAAAAAAAAAAGGTTCATGTAAACCTTGTCCACACACAAGGTCCACATGAGTCTCGTTGTAGATGATTTTGAATTGTTTTTATTTTGATATGTCAACTTTAGATGTCAAAGTTCCTCTATATATAACCATGTGAATACACTTCAAAAAGAGTAACATAAATCGATCGATTAGCACTTCAAAAAACCCGAAACTCAATAGTGCAATGAAGCCATTTGCAGTTTTTCATGTACTCTTATCTAACTTGTGTACTTTATACTAGAGTTGAAAGCTCTAGTACTCGTCTTTCGCTTATTGTTGATCCTCGAGATTTCAAAAATTCATCACTTGATGTTGTTATTAAACGTAAGTAATGATATCATCCTTAATATTCTCTTTTTTTTTTTCCCTTTTCTTTTGTGTTTGTATTGTTTATTACTCTAATTTACTTAAATGCACTATTTGGTAGCTTGTTGTAGTTGTGATATTAAACAAGATCCACCAAATTGCACACAATGTTGTTCGGATGAATGACAAATTCAAAGTTAAATGCTCCAGGGGAAAGGAAGAGCTTGTACCTTTGAAAATGATTCAAAGGGAACTAGCAAACTGTTTTAAATATTTTGTTCTTTAATATTCAAGTAAAGTTACCTAATAGTTTCTTCTTTTCTTCATAATTTTGTGTGAGTTTTTTCCCTTCTTTTTTTCTAATTTGAGGTCATAATACAAGGGGGGGAAAACAAGGCGCTAATAATATCGTTGAGTAAAGTTGTTTTCCACAAGTATTTTTAATTGATATTAATTTAATCTAGTTCGTATTGGTTCATATAATTTTAAAATTCATATAATCTAATTAAGTGAAACATGATAATGTTGAAATACCATAAAAAATATTTAACTCGTGATTTATTATTGACATTTTAAAAATAATTTATGAACTATATTATATATTAATTTCATTTTTTTAAAATAATTTTAATCCAACTAAGTATTATATAGAATATAGATAAATTATATATATGTGTGTGTATGTGTGTGTGTGTTTTAGTCACGATAACAAAATCAATAATATACACTATTTGAAGAAAAATGAGAAGGGAGAGTGGTCAATTTGGTATTCAAAGTTATGCCCAAGATCAACATTGGTACCTATTGTCCTTTTTTTTTTTCTGCCAATTGAGTACCCAAACAACTTTCAAAAGTCCAAATTAGTACTTCCGATCCAATTTCGACATATTTCAGGCAAGATAGAATGTATTGGTTATTTTGATACTTAACATTATACCTAAATTTAGGATTGGTTCCCATTATTTTTTTCTTTTGCCAAGTAAGTATCTAAATAACTTATGATTTGAAAGTTATTTGAGCATTTAATAGGATAAAATGAAAAACAATGGGTACCAAATCAACAATTCTCCCTAAAAAAAGTTAACCACGTGACCGACACTTGCTATCTTGGCCAGAAATACTTCAAAATGGGATTGAAAGTACTAATTTTAACATTCGAAAGTTGTTTGGATACTTAGTTGACAGGGGAAAAAAATCAATAAATACCAAGATTGACCTTAAATACCAAAGTGGCCAATATCCCAAATAAGAACTACACAAACATCCATGTGGACTTGGTCCACATAAGTCATGTCATAAGATTATTTGAATTATTACAGACTAGATTCATATGTATCTCGTGGTTATTATTTGGCCACAACAACAAAATCAATTATTTCTCAATAATATATACCATTTTAGAACATGGAAAGATAAGAAAAAGTAAGGTCTATATTGATTGGGTCAACATATCAGGTCCATGTGCAACAGATCCACATGAGTCTTGTCATATATGATTTTGAATTGTTCTTATTTTGTGTGTGAGAGTGTTTTTTTTTTTTTTTTTTTTTTTTTTGCGTACGTGTGTGTGTTAGTTTTAGATATCAAAATTCTTCTATATCAGAATACATATTTATACTTATTAACTAAACATCTATTCAATAAAAATATTATTATCACTATTTTTGGAAATAAATTAACAAGTAAAATCTATGAAGGACCGTATAAATAAATGAGGATAAATGCAATAGCAAAAAGAATTACTTTGAATTATCCGTTAATCCTTTATTTATTTAATCATCTATTGAAAAAAGGTCTTATATTTAGATTGCATGTTTATTTCCTCATAATAATATATATATATATATATATAATAGACCAGATTCACGTGTACCTCATGGCTATTATTTAGTCACAAAACCAAAATAAATAATTTTACAATAATATACACTATTGGGAAACATGGAAAGATAATAACCAATAAGGTTTATATGGACTTAGTCCACACACTGGGTCCACATGAGTCACGTTGTAGATGATTTTGAATTGCTTTTATTTTGATATGTAGACTTAGATATCAAAATTCCTCTATATATAACCATCCAAATACACTTCAAAAAAAGTAACATAAATTGATCAATTAACACTTCAAAAAACCTAAAACTCAATATGCAATGAAGCCATTTGTAGTTTTTTGTGTCATCTTATCTCTGACTTGTGTACTTTGTGGTAGAGTTGAAAGCTCCAGTACTCGTCTTCCGCTTATTGTTGATCCTCAAGACTTCAAAAATTCATCACTTGATGTTGTCATTAAACGTAAGTAATGATATCATTCTTAATATCCTCAATTTTTTCCCCTTTCTTTTGTTTTTGTGTTGTTATCACTCTAACTTCACATACTATTTAAATGCAGCATGCAACAATCACTGTTTGGTCGCTTGTTGTAGTTGTGATATTAAAAAAGATCCACCAAAATGCACGCAGTGTTGTTTGGGTGAATGACAAATTCTAGGTTAAATGCTCTAGGGGAAAGAAAGAAGTTGTACCTTTGAAAATGATTCGAAGGGAACTATCAAAATTGTATTAAATATTTTGTTCGTTTATATTCAAGTAAAGTTACCTAATAGTTTCTTCTTTTCTTGATAATTTTGTGCTAGTTTTTTTTTCCCTTTTCTTCTTCTTTTTTTTTTTTTTAATTTGAGATCATAATACGAGAAACAAAACAAGGTTCTAATAATATTGTTGAGTAAAGTTGTTTTCCACAAGTAATTTTTAATTGATATTAATTTAATCTAATTCATATTAGTTCATATACTTTTAAAATTCATTTAATCTAATTAAGTCGAACATGATAATGTTTAAATACCATAAAAAATATTTAACTCATGATTTAATATAGGAGTGCAATCGAGTCGAGTTAAACTTGACCAAAAAAATTGAGCTCGGCTTGGCTAGCTTGGCTCGAAATTTTTTAAAAATTTTTTTTTATTTTTTAATATAATATTTAAAATATATATATATTTAAAAGTGATTATTTTAAAACATATTTATTATTATTATTAAAAATATCTAAACAATAATTTATAATTCAAATAAACTTATATAAAATATGTTATTTAAATATTAAATTTTGACTCGCAACGAGTCTAACTAGAAATTACTCGAGTTTGACTCATTGCTCAACTTGCGCTTGATTGTAGCTTGACTCGAACTCTACTTGATTCAAGCTTAACTAGTCCAGCTCGAAAAAAAGCTCAACTCGTTTGCACCCCTAATTCATTAATGATATTTAAAAATAATTTATGAACTATATTATATGTTAATTTCATTTTTTTAAAAAAAAAAAATTTATACCAGCTGAGAATTTTATATATATATATATTTATTTATTTATTTATTTATATTTGTGAACTAAGTTCACATGAATCTTGTGACTATTATTAAGTCACGAGAAGAAAATCAATAATATACATTATTTGTAGAAAAATAAGAACAACAAAACGGTCCATGTGGACGAGGTCCACCTAAGTCAAATCATAGGAAGATTTGAATTATCATAGACTAGATTTGGCCACAAGAACAAAATCAATTATTTCTCAATAATATATACCTTTTTGGGATGAAAAGATAAGAACAAATAAAGTCCTTGTGGACCAGATCCATATGATCTTGCTGTAAATGATTTTAAATTGTTCTTATTTTGTGTGTGCCGCATGTTTTGTGTGTGTGTGCGTGTGTTAGTTTTAGATATCAAAGTTCTTCAGTATATGAATACATCTATTTATACATATTTATTAAACATCTATTCGAATAAAAATATTATTATCATCGTTTTTTAAAACAAATTAATGAGTAAAATCTATAAAGGACTTTTCTAATAAAAAAACAAAACTAAATGTGGATAAATCCAATAGAAAAAAGAATTACTTTGAATTATCCTTTAGTAATTTATTTATTTAATTATTCATTGAAGAAAAGAAGTCTTATATTTAGATTGCATGTTTATTTCCTCTTAAAAGAAATATATATATATATATTTATATATATATAAATAAATAAATAAATATAGAGAGAGAGAGGAAATTGCTAAGGTGTGCGCCATCGCACTTGGAAATTGTGTGTGTCAAATGGAAATGATGTCGTTTTGGTATTGAAAAAAAAAAAAATTGTCGCGACAAGGCAGAGTGAGATCGATGGGTGTTGCAGAAACGACACAACGAAGCTTTCATGGGTGATTGAGGTTTTGAGAAGAAGACGGCAATGGTGGTAGGAGACAATGGCGGTGGCAGATCAAGGTTAGGTGACTGCGGTTGGTCGGTGTCGAGGGATGTTGGTCTGCTCTCATCGAATCTACCTCCAACCGGTGTAGTTGGCCGCTCTACTCTGCTCTGGGTCTCTTGTCGCGTGACAATTTTTTTTAAAAAAAAAAAATCAAAACAACGTCGTTTCCATCTGACGCACACAATTTTCATGTGTGAAGTGCACACCTTAGTAGAGTTCTCTCTCTCTCTCTCTAAATATATGTATATTTATTTATTTATTTATTTATATACACTTAAGTATTAATTTGGCCACTAAACTCACACCTTTTTTTCAATTTAACCATTTTACTTTGCAAGAATGGTCAGTTTGATCACTGAACTTCTAATTGAGTCAATTTAACTATTTTACTTTACGGAAATGGTCAATTTGACCATCACAAGGCAGTTCAGATAAGATTGGCTTTCACGCACCACTCTTGAAGGTGAAATATATTTTAAATTACAACTTGACATTGAATAAGGCAAAAATTAAATGACATGAAAAAGACAAAGGATTTTTAGCCGATTTGATCTTATAAGTTTGGGTCGAAAAACAGTTTAGTCTCCTTAAATTTTTTTTCAGCCATAACGGTCCCTCATGTTTTTATGGATAGTTAGAATGGTCCCAACCACCAATTTCCGACCACTCACACGGTGGAGCCGGTCACATGCAATGCACGTGAGGGGTAAAATCATCATTCCACCATGAAACAACGTCGTTTTGAAGTTGGATTTTTTAAAAAAAAAGAAAGAAAAAAAAAACCCTTCTTCTTCTCGGGCCAGTGGAGCTAGCTTTCTTCCGACAGCCCAGCCAAGAATAACCTTTTATGAACATAAGATTTCTTGGGATCCAAAACATCATACAGAAAACTGTTCTAAGTTAATAAAAGAAACAAATTTATCAAGAAAGAAGAAATCATCTTAAGTTTCTATAAAGCATCCATTGAAATTCGTCCACATATAGACAACAAGCTTCGGTACTACTTAACAAAAGAGAGATGAAGGTTGAAACTTACGGAAATTCCCTACTCGTAGGAACAGGAATCATAAAATCTGCTTTCTCAGGAGTTCGACCAACTGTCGGAAATTCCATACGCGTAGGCTGGGTCCAAAGAAGCTGATAGATTTTTTTTATTCTTTATTTTTTATTTTTAAAACGAGGTCGTACATAGTGGAATGATGATTTTACCCGTCATATGCACTGCATGTGACCGGCTTCGTTGTGTGAGTGGTCAAAAATTGGTAGTTGGGACTATTCTGACTATCCGTAAAAATATGAGGGACAGTTATAAATGAAAAAAAAAGAAAATATGAGAAAATAATGACTCGTTAGATTTTACTTTTCAAGGCATCTCTAGTGGGTTTCACTTACCAATTCATTTGTTACATCATTGAAAATATATTTTTTCACATTTTTACATTTAAGCTATTATTAAAAAATGATATATTTTAAAAATAATATTTTAAATTATCTAATTACACTAAAATAAATTAACATTAAAATTAGTTATTTTTTTTTGGAACAACAAAAATTAATAAACTTATGAAATTTTATTCTAAAACGACAAAATACGTAAAAGAAAAACGAGTAATAAAAACTAAGAGTATATTACTAAAAGGGATAATCATTACAGGTAAAATAAAATTACTACATAAAAAGTGAAAACAATTAATAAAAACAATTTAAAAAGAAAAGAAGTTGTGTACCTATTATAAAAAAAAATTAAATGTGTTTTTTTTTTAACAAATAAAAAATAAATATTATGAATATGTCATAAAATTAGAAAGAACAAAAAGAAAAATTAATCTACAAAAAATTGCAAGTTAAAAAAAAAATTGGAAAAGAAATAGGGAAATTGTAGTGTTGGAGGAAGAAGAAGGCAGAAAGAGGAAAAAAAATAGAAAAAGGGTATCAGTTTAGTATGGCTATGGGGCCCAACCCCGCATGGGTTTATCGGATGCTTCATGCTTAAAGCAGCGGTGCCAAAAATTTTCTCCTGGAAAGCATTTGGTGCACCCTCTCCTCTCCAATGGTGAGAGGTGCCCCTAAACTTCTCTTTCCTTTAGATGGAATTATGTGCATCCATTGAAGGTGTTTTTAGAGAATTATCTTATAAAACTATTTTTTAAACAACCCTTCCGAGAATAAAAATACTTCTTGAAAACAAAAACCAAACAAGTTCACCATTTTAAGTCAAAAGGTCAGATTAAATCAAAAATAAAAAGATGGAATATCAAAATGAGGCAAAACAAAGTTGGGGTACCAAACTTAGGAATGGAAATATGTTGGAGGGCCAAAAGTGATAATTTCCCTTGTGGAGCAGCTCAAGCCAGTGAAAACAAAATCCTGGTTACCCATGTAATATGAAAATGAAATGATATGAAACAGATACCAAAAACAAAAAGAAGATAATGCCAATTGATTTGCAGTTCGAATCCTGTTCGAAGATGAAACACTCTCTTCTGATACAATTTCAAGAATAGATTTCCCTAGCTTTTGATGCTTTGACGAAGCTGCAGGATGGCTTCTTACGTTATGCAGCTCCACATCCCGAATTTTAGGTTTCAGCTCCGGCCGAAATCTCTGCCTCTCCGGATTAAACTTAATCAGCATTTGCACATGCTTTGCATTCCTCCTCCGCATTCAGATGGACCTCACGCCACTCCAGGCCCTGAAACTCCAAGGTTAAGTTCCTTTGCAAAAGCTTCGGTTCTCTTTCTCCCTCTTTAATTGATCAAAACCTTTGTTTAATTTTCTACAGAAGTGATTCGGAAGGTGAAAGACAACTGGTATTGGTGGAAAGATATGGCAACGGAACATCCAAGAGGTATCTGTTAGAATCTTTTTTGAAGTAAATGTAGCATATCATGAGAACAGTGAGTAACAGGTTTGAATCTTCTACAGTGTCTATATCGGGATTTTTGGGTTGCTGAAGTGCTTTAGACCTCTTTGGAGGCACAATGATTAATGTAACCATTGAAGTTGTATTTTTTTTTTTAATGAGTTTTGTCAATCTAGCCACTCAACTTTGTGAAAAAAATCACAAAATTCAACCTCTGCAATGGTCAATTTGTCAAATCCACAAATTTGAGCAGTTAAGTGTTTGAAATTTAAATGGTTGAATTGAAAAAAAGGTGCAACTTGAGTAGTTAAATTAGTTGTTATGCCCTTTTTGGACTGTATACTATTTGACTCAGTTCTTCAGTGGTACATACATGTGACTTACAGAATTCTCTGTTTGGATAGGTGGTGAAGTATTCATGTGAATCCTCATTGTATGAGTGACAGGTACATATTAGAAAATGACTTGCAAATTAGGACGTTTATTGATAAACATGTTCCCCCAAGCAATGGATCTCTGGATTCAAAAACCTTGAATGGGGTGGAGTTATCTTGGGTTCCTCAGATTGTTAAAGACCTTTTTCTTCCCTCCGGCTATCCTGGTATCACATATCTCATTCCTCTTAGAGCCTTTCCTTTTAACCTCTGTCTTGAAAATTCAGTATTGTATCAGAGATGAAGAGAAATATCTTACTGCAGGCCATTGTATCATATGGATTTATAGTTGAACTGTTTTAAATGGACCCTGTCTCTGCATTTAATTCAGGATCAGTTTCAGAAGATTACTTGGCATACATGTTACTACAGTTTCCTACCAATGTTACCGGGTGGATCTGTCACACATTGGTCACTTCCAGTCTCTTAAAGGCTAGTCAATCTAACTCAGGCAGTTAATTCCTTTTGGAATGTGAATTGGAACATGGAAAGCTCGACATTTCATTGCAGATGTATTCTCTCTGTGCTTTTGCTTGTGAAATAGATGATTGCTATTCATTCATTTTCAAGACTTATCTGGAAGTTGTGAATTTTATATTACCCTAACATTGGAAATTGAATTCTCTGGAGTCCTTGTTCACACTAGTTGATTGTGTGATGATATGCACTAAATTTTCTATTCTGATTCATTTAGTGCTAATTCTGAACCTCTCACGTGTAGGCTGTTGGTTTAGGCTCTTTCTCAGGGACCAGTGCTGCTGCTTCTGCTGCTGCCATTAGGTATGTTGGAACATAATTGCCCAGTGATTTTTTTTCTACTTTGTGATACATCATACATGTTTATGCCTTAATAATATTATGGAATTCATTGCATATCTCATATATCTATATCCCAATATTGTTTTCAACTTTGTTCTACTGTTCATTGCATAAGATCAGAGACCTAGTTCAAATTTTAACTATGTTTTTGAAGGGATGAAATAATTTTTTTCATATATTCCATGCAGATGGGTCTCAAAGGATGGCATTGGTGCTGTTGGACGCTTATTCATTGGTCAGGCTTTCTTTAATTGGGAATAAAAGAAAACCCTAAAGCGAATGCCCTGGTGATAATAACTAATTTTCCAGGTGGACGGTTTGGCAATCTTTTCGATGATGATCCTAAACAATGGCGCATGTATGCTGACTTAATTGGAAGTGCAGGAAGGTACTTGTCAGATATTTTTATCATTATGAAGTAATCCTTTTAGTTTTTTAAATGAATATGGTGAAATACTTAGTTCTTGTATGCAGTATCTTTGATCTCAGCACTCAATTATACCCTGCTTATTTCTTGCCACTGGCATCTCTTGGAAATCTGACAAAGGTATTTAATATTGGTGAAAACTTTTTGTTTTAACCCCTTTAAATCTACTCTGAACAGTGCATGCCATTTGAAACTGGTATTCGATTTCATTGCTGGCAAAGAAATTGCAATACTTCTGCCCTTCTAGATTTCTGTATAAGATGACAATATGCATTTGTCTTTTTTCTGTACCATCTTTCATTGAGATGAATCTGAGTATTTTAAAACATTTTCTGATCTATTAAGCCTTGCTATTACTGGACAGGCTGTTGCTAGGGGTCTGAAAGATCCTTCTTTCCGGGTCATCCAAAATCACTTTGCAATCGCAGGAAATCTTGGAGAGGTCGCAGCAAAGGTATAATCGTATAACTTCTTTTATACCTCGGTCATATTTACCTCAGCATAATAGTTCATGCAGGCTTTACTAGTTGTGGTTGATTTTATATTCTTTTTGCTGCTGAAAAAAGCTGCCTTCATCATATGATGTTTTGGATTCAAAATTAAGATCAGGAGTTTCATTTCCTTGAAGGTTTTTATCTGCCATGGCCCATATGAAAGAGTGAAAACTTTGAGTACAGTATGAGGTTTTTCAATAAATGGTGATATAGATACTTTCCTCTATTCTAAGTGATGGTATATCTTTTTGGTATTCCTTGATTACAGTTGGATGCTTAACTTTGTTAAGAATAGCATTGGTTATTTTTAACTAGACATAATTAGGAGATTTGTAGATTTTAGGGAAGATTATGACAGGAAACTATTAATCCTAGATTGGGTAGATCTTCAATTGATTAGGTAGTTTCTAGTTTTGGGATCATATACTTGTATATGTACATGTATTTCTTTGTGGATGATATACGAGATATATATTCTCTCATTCCCTAAAACTCTACAGTTAGCATGTAATCATATCGATTAATATAACTTGTGTATGCTGATTTCCTTTTTTATGTTTGTATCATTTGTCTGGGTGGGGGTACAAAGGAGAAAAGATCCTCACTATTTTATTCTGTTCACCAATGCTGACAGGATTGGACCAAAACTTACTTCCTGATGAAATTGTTTTATAGGCTAAGGTGATTTTCTTTTCTGAGTAAGCATTAGAACAAAAGCAATCATTTTGATGATGTTACAGCGAATACTGATTTAGTTTCACTCACTCCACATTTATCTAAGCCCAGTTTCCTCTGGTGAGAGCAATAGCTCATTTATCAACTTTTCCTAATGTCATTGAATTCATACTATCCTCTCTTGATTAGTCATATTTGCAAAACAAAAGAAATTTTTTTACATAAAATAATTTAGTTTTCATTGTCTTCTTATGGTATCCATATTTATGTTTATTTGGGAACTCCTTAGGTCCTTTGATTCCCTGGGTTATTTTTGGGGGCCTCTGGATTTACACCAAAAGTACCCTTTGTAGAATATAGATCCAGATCAATCTCATATGTTAGAGATTGGAAACTCTTGTGTGCATGTTCTTCTAGCATTTCTCTGAAATTTGTTATCACCTATGCTAGGAGGAAGTTTGGGAAGTAGCTGCAGAGCTGCTTGGTCTTGCTCTAGGTATTGTTGCTCTGGTATGGAAAATGATTTTCACAATTTCTGCTTTGTATTTCATCTGATCCAATAATTGATTAGATTGTGTTCCTGGAGGTCATTCAACTTTTACCAATATCTTACCATAGGACACACCTGGTCTTTCATCATCATACTGTGTCTTGTCATTAACATGGCTGAGCATACGCCTTTTGCACCTGTGGTTCCGCTATCTGTCTCTTTCCATTCTGCAATTTAATACTGTAAGTTGTACGTATCAATTTGTATTACTGAAGTACGGACCAATATTTTATAAAAATAGTGTAATCTAATCGTTTTAAGTGAATCTCTAATCCTTAAATATTTATTTTAAATGTGGATTAATTTTATCCTACTCTTATTATGTTGACAGATAAACCTAAAACGTGCTTGTATACTAGTAAACTCACATGTTGTACACTCAATCGTTCCTGGTGAGCCGTATTCTGAACTCATTCTCCAGATAAGTGTTTATTTTTAAGTTGCTGATTCTGTAGTTTTCTTGCACCAGGATGCAGAGAATGCAATAGACGGGAAAATGTTTTAGTGTGGCAAAGGTTTTCAGAACCACGCATCATCTTTGGTGTGCCTTTGGATCAGATGGTCGAGGGAGAGAAAAGCGGTTCCTTGGTACTGTGTTGATTTCTCCTTATTTATATCTTATGTGCTTTGAGATGATCTGCATTATTGGCTTTCAAAAAATACCATAGATGTTTTACCCCTTAAAAGTCTCAGGTTTGTGGAATTTCCTATTTAATGTTGTAGTTATCTGAAGTTAATGAGAATTGTAATGACACTATTAATGAGCATTGGAAAAAAAAAGAGTGAACATTGAAATGACACTTTGAAACCAACAGATCTCCAGTTACTTCAATCAAGTGGATGCATTTGCAAACATTGCTTTATCCTGCTCTTTAATGGAATTGCATGGTTGAATTAGAGTGAAGAATTGTTCCTTAATTCTTTAGGTGATCCTTCTGCTTATGCTTTATAAGGAGGAGAAATATTTTCTAATGGTGAACAAACGTCAGTTGAGAGAATTTGAGGTCTTTGTTTCCTTCAAGGTATGGACTTGTAGTGTGAGTTACTACTCGAGTTTAAATATAATGAGCCATTTGAAAATTATCATCAAACATACTTGCCGCTGCAGGAGGGAGCTACAAGTCTATCTGTTCTTAGGAGTGTGTGGCAGACCTACTGGCTCTATCAGAACTGGGGCTGGTCAGATAATGTTGAAGATCAGCTTAAGCAAAGCTTAACCACATTGGATCGTCGGTTTGATGATTTCTTGCAACAGTTAGCCAGCACAGGATGGGATATAAACCAATTGAATTTGAAGGTCCCGAAGGAAATTTCAATTAAGGAGCTTGATGCTGTCTAAACATTCCGCAGGCTCCGTGGACTCCCAAATGACAAGATAAGACTTGGCAGTTGCATTTGCAAGATTCTTGCTGAAGGGAATATATGCGTGTAGTAGTAATTCAGCATCTTCTTGACAGAGTTTAAGTTGAAGTCCTTAGACTCCGGAATTTAACGGCTATGAATTTGCAAAATATTTGTCCAGAACTTTGGATGTTAACTTATCAATAGTAAATGAGAGGAATTAGAATTCTTTTCGCCTCCACGTCAGAATGATTACTTAATTAAATTTGGATACATTGCACAATCGCAGCCTATGATTTTACTTCTCTACCCTTAAAGGTGTAATTCTCTGCCCTTTGGGTAAAGGATGGCGAGAAAATAATTGTGATGTCCTTCGGATCAGAGCCTTTTTGGTGATGAATTTGTGCATTAAATTTTGAAAGAAAAAAAATATATATTATTACCTCTGTACTTCATGATTAGATGGAGCACATCTCGTGACTTGACTCGGACTATATTAAAAAGAAAAGAAAAAATAGTTTGACTTAATTAAGTGTTAATATTGTAATATCATTTTTTATTAAAATTTTAATTAATTTAGAAAGTATAAGATGTTTTATTTTGAACGATTCAAAATAAAAATATGGATTTTGAATTGAAATTTTGTAAATAGATTACTTATATTTTGCGTGAGTTCTAAAATTTATTTTAGATTTATATTATGCTATTATTTGATAAAGTGGAGCTGAAACTAATGAACCCCTATTGATGTAGACCGTAGATCATACTTCAAGTCTGGAATTAGTAATAATCTCAGATATCCAAAATCTTTTAATACACATGTATGTTACATATAAACGAAAGATTAGTAGTTCCCTCATCTTTAATTATAGGTTAGTTAATCATATTTTTCTTATCTCTTATTATAAATCATTATATATATATATATATATATTTATATATTTATATCATTCCTTCCCTAACTTTCTATGCCAATCCTCGAAAAACATTATTAATAGTTTAATAGATATTTTATTTATCTATATTACTATTAAACATGATCTCTCTCTTTTTATAAAATTTTTTTTATCTTTTATTCTTAATGTTCTTTTCTATTCTAATAAAAAAAATTACCTTGATATTAAAAAAATGACTACAGATAATTATAATTAGAAAAGAAGATACTAATATATAAAATATATATTAAAAAATAACTAAAGATCACATTGAAAAAAAATTATTTGTACAAAAGGTATAATGGAAAATCCTATTTACATAAAATGCTAGCAGGACTACTAGCATTTGGACCGTTTTGTCAATGACAGTGGAAGGAGAAAAATGCAATTAATTCCCAAATATATCCAAATGGGTTGACTCAATTTCTAAAAACATTACAATTCTATCCAATTGGGTTGCCTCAGTTTCAACCTATACCCAAAAGTCAATTTAAACATTTTTGGGTTATAAAAATTATAACAGATATGGAAAATTACTTCCTTACCTTATATCCAAATCGAAACAAGGGCACCAACGCTCCGTTTCTTCCCATTTCGAGACCGACTCCCCACCTTCTTCACCGTCAAGCAATCGAAATTCTCCACTTTCTCCACCGTCTTCCCTTCTTCCACTCTCATTTTCTTCACTCCCAACCAAAGCTGCCCCTTATTCCATTTTCGCGACACACTTCGATAGAATCCACACTCCGACGACGGTGCCATTCGCCGGTAGATCACTTCATCATCGTTGCTGCTGCCATTACTGGTAGGTTTTTTCTTCAAACTTAAACCTTGATTTTGTGTCAAATATGCTATATGTTGTTTACTTCGATTTTGTATTTTATTGCAACTGTCTCGGACAATCGTTCATAAATTTGAAATTTTATCTCAAAATTATTTGAATCTGTCTCAAAATTATTTTTTTGTATATCGAAATTGTTTATTGTGTCTCGAAATTGTTTGGTTCTATATCGAAATTGTTGGTTGTGTCTCGAAATTATGTGTTGTATCTCGAAATTGTTTGTTGTGTATCGAAAGGGTTGATTCTGTCTCGATTGATCTGTTTCGAATGGTTTGTTATGTCTCGAAATTATTTGTTGTGTTTCAAAATTGTTGGATTCTGTATCGAATTGTTTTTTTTTTGTCTCGAATTGTTTGTTGTGTCTCGAAATTGTTTGTTATATGTTTGCTGTTTCTAGAAATTGTTTGATTCTGTCTCTAAAGGGATTGATTATGTGTCTCGAAAGGGTTTGATTATGTCTTGAAAGGGTTTGTTATGTCTTGATTTTGTGTGTTGTTTAACTAAGATTTTGTAGTTTGTTGAAAGCATGGATTAACTGTATTGTTTTGTGCATGGCTTGTCTTGAAATTATCTTAGTCTCGAAATTGTCTTGTTGTCTCGAAATTGTCTTATTGTCTAGAAAATTGGATTGTTGTCTTGAAATAGCTTGCCTAGTTATCTTATTGTCTCGATATTGGCTTATTGGCTCGAATGGCTTGCATTTGGTTTGAATATTGTCTCTAAATGGTTGGTTTAGAAATTGTCTCGAAATGTTTTTTTGTCTCGAATTTATATTGTTTCACAAAATACCTGTGCTAATGTTTGGAAATGCATGTGCTTGTGTCTCGAAATCACTGATACAAGTATCAAAATGGGTTTGCACATTTCTTTTCCTGATGTGCTTGTTATAATTTATTTTTCCAATTTCATGACTACAGAAGAAGAATAAGAGATATGGTCGAGAATGGAGTTGAAAAAGATTGGGCCAATCTTCCCACTGAATTGTTGAAGTTGATTGTTTCGAAACTCTGGATTGTTGATGCAGAAAACTTCCAGTTAGCATGTACTTCATGGAACAAAGCAAGAAAGGTCTATAAAGCTGAATATTTTGCTTATCGTTGTAACAAAGGACTGCTTTTGTGGGATGGTTTTGTATCTAGGTGGGCTGATGCAGTATGCCTTTGAAATTAAGATATAGAGTAAAGATGTAAGATGTTATTATTAGTTCTCTTCAAAATTTTAAATGATTTTGTTGGAATCATAATTGTTATTTCTGTTGGAATCTAAGTATTTTTTTTGCCAAATTAGGACTCAAACTATACCCTTTTTTCATTTTGGTCCCTAAAGTGTTTTTTTTTCCAAATTACGACTCAAACTATATCCACCGGAACATTTGGTTCCTTTGGTAGATTTCCTACAACATATTCCTCTCTGTCCCAAATGGATGTAGTCTGTAGCCTTTCAAGGTCAACTTTCATAACTTCTTCCTTAATTCTTTCCACCGCTCGCTTGGTGATAATATCTGACATTGTAGCTGCTACTTTAGTACGTTTGTTGAACCAAGCTTGACACAAACTCCTGAAACACTCATGTGCAAATGTAATGGGCAATTTCTGAGCTTTCTTGATCACGTGGGTAATGGACTCCACGATGTTGCTCATCATTTAGTTGTAGCGATTGTTTGGATAATATGCCCGTGACCAACCCGGGAGTCCTACCTCGACATCCAACCAACGATGAACTCCAGGGTGCATCTCTTTAATGTCTCCAAAATAGAGGTTCACATGTCTGCTTGTCATAGGCATATGCCGCATTTTTAAAACGGAGT
>JAOXNR010052178.1:0-17324 GCA_028571225.1 Parsonsia alboflavescens | reverse complement strand
TTAATTGGTTTTATTTAAACTAAGATTCAATTCCTTGTGGGTTCGACCCTACTTGCCCTAACTGCATTAGTTTTGGTGGATAGGTTTAATTTGTTCATGTTACGACGCACGGCCACTTTGTTATTTCACATTTTCTAATTTTGCAACAAACTAATAGGAAAGAAGAGAAGAAAGGAGAGATAATTTATCTTTTCCATGAGTAATTTTGTTCTCTTGACGAAGCTTGAATGATCTCCCTTGACGATGGTAGGATCTCTAGAGACCACTTTATATAGATGTGGAAGGGTGATAAAGTTAATAATTGGATAGATTACCCCTGATTTCCCAATCAATCAACTAAATTCCAGGAAATCACCAAATTAAATATTTAAAACTCATCTTGAAAGAGAATTTTAGGAAGATAATTGCAATAAGTGCACTCTATAACCTTCATGCCCTTTAGACTACCAAGTGGATTGCACTTTCTAAAACTGAAAATAGTTGGAGGGGTATAATCTCATAGATATTATTTACATCTTTAGACATTAAGGTGCATGTTTCCACATGCATGGACGCTTTTTAGTTAACGGGCATAAAAAACATTTCTCCATTTCAAGGTTGTTCAAGCATTCAACAACGACCCGGAATTTAGATGTGTGAAAAGACTCAATTTAGCAAGTTTAGGTACCACCTAAAATTAAAAAAGATGTGATTGATAATAGATGGAACCATTAATGAGATCACTCAAGTTTTTTTTTTCTTTTTAATTTGATCATTCAACTTTAAAACTTGTCTATTTGACCATTTCATTTAGTGGATTTATCGATCTAAACATTTAACTTTGTTAGATTTGGTCATTTAGTCATTTAAATTTGTGAAATTTGTGATCAATTTGACCATTTAATTTATACAAATTTTCAAAGGATTTAACCTTAAAGTAGTGAATTTGTTAAAGTCATAACATTGAATGATCAAATTGGCACATTTAAAAGTTGCGTGATCAAACTGGAAAAAAAAAATACAAGTCACTTTAGTGGTTAGGCATATTAAAAATTCGTTGTAGTATCATCGTGGACATGTCTAAAGGGAGCATAGTAAAGGGATAAAGCTAATTTTCTTCCTTGTCCATTTTTGTTTCCTACTTTTCTTTTGTTCTTCTAATTCATCGGCAGCTCCTGTCCTTAAACTTTTATTTCTTTTTTCCCATTTCATCTCTCTTCTTATTCTTACTTCCTCCTTTCAGAATTGAATGTTTCATTTTTCGTTTTGAGTTGTCTGAAATTGAATGTCCCATTTTCTAATTTAATTAAATTTTTTTAAAGAAAAGTGACATTGCAATGTAAAAACTAAGTTAAACATTTTCTTAAAATGCATGTAAGTAAAAATAAAGCATTCAATTTTGGAAGGAAAAAATATTTGTTTCTCTTTATAAATATCTTTATGAATTGTGGCGAATAAAAAATAGTGAAATGCTAGCATTTCTTTCTTATTTCACTACAAGACATGAGGCATTTTTTAGAAGTTGAAATTAGCCATTTCTGGCGATTTGAACTGCTGGAAAATGTCATTTCTGGCAAAAGGGAGTGCACCGCCATTTTGAGTGCCAGGAGGGACTTTTCTAAAAGTTTTTCTGAACTGCAAGTAGAACTGTCAAAAAAGTTTCCTGTAATCATTTTCTGGTAGTTGAAATTCCATTTCCTAGTAGTTTTAGAACCATTTTCTCACAATTCTAAGCAAATTCCTTTTTAATAAAAAATAAAATTAATTTATTGTTTTTTATATTCAAAATTTAATTTAATTATTGAATAAGTATAAAAGAAATATATTATTTATATTAATGATGAAGCCACTGATTATTTACTTCATCTTAAGAAGTAATAATATATTCATGAATTTATATAGAAAATAAATTCACTTACAAGAGTTTTAGGATACGATGTGGGATTGGTTATCCATTTTATATTTTCCGGTGATTTTTGAAATCGCCAAAAAACATTTTATTTTTCCGTCGACCCCCTTGTGTGTGAGAAAATTCAATTCAAACCTCCAGAAAACTCCGTCTTTTCTCAACAGTCTCCATATTTGCCAAAAAAGTAGAAAAAGTCAGCAACAAAAAGTAATTTCCGGGTAGTTTTTTGAACCACCAAAAAATGTCTACCATAAAATCCCTCTTTTCTTGTAGTGTTTTATATTCCTTCAATTTGGAATTAAATGTCTTATTTTAATTTACACGAATTTTAAAAAACCAAAAATGTAACTTAGTTTATTTTTATGTTGGAATGCCAATTTTCTTAGTAAAATATTTTCCAATTTAGGAAATTGATCATTTATTTTCGGACGGTTCAAAATGAAAAATAAGACAATCAATTCCAATAGGGAGTATCTTGATCATATAAAAAACAAGTTTAATTCGTGTTTTTTATTTTAATCTATCTTGTGTTCATATATATATATATATATATAAGTTTAGTGCTTAATGTGTCCTTTGTTCAGAACAATTTTTCATTTTCTATTTCAATTTATTCGAAACTAAATATCTCATTTTATAAATTAATTAAATTTTTATTAAGAAAATTGGCAATATAATATTAAAATGAATTAAATTCTTTTTTCTATTTTTTTAAATATGTTCAAATCAAAATAAAAAATTCAATTCCAATTTAATGGAATATAATTTATGTAGTATATAAAACCACTGGTAATATATGGCCCTTTGAAAATATCACAATAGATGAAATGATTTTCACACAGATCATAGGTTACGAATTTAAATCTCATCAATATCCTCATTGTTAAAAGAACCCCACGAAAAGCATTCTCTTAATGCTATCCAAACAGGTCCCTACACCCCTTCGAATTGTTTTTGACCAGATAAGACTTTAAATGCAATCGTCTCCATTTTTGTCAACTTCTCATTAATTAAAAAGTGAGGTTGGACAAGCATTATTGTCAACTCCTCTTTAATCAAAAGGGAAAATAACAAAAGTCTGCCAACCGGGTAGACCTATAATTGAATGCACATCTTTTTAATCAAACAACTACTCCCTCTCTACTTTCTTTACAAGGCGTTTGGAGCTTTTTTGTAAAAGTTAAAGAAAAATTTTTCTTCCTAAATTACCCTTCTAACTCTGTTCAGAAAATTACAAAAATGATTACTCTAAGAATTTCTTTTCCTCCATTAAGACATCTCTTCATTTTCTATTTGAGAAACTTTAAAAAACAAATTATTTGGCTGCCGTAATTGCCAACAGAACAAATATCAAAAATCCAGAAGAACTTAAAAAAGAGAAGAAGAAGAAAACAAACTGCATCCCAAAATTTTGCAGATAAATTCAAATAATTTTTTTTCTGATCTTGAAAAGTGAGAGTTAAATCTTGAACCCATTTGTATATCTAATAGGAAAAGTGATTTCATCGTCATCGGCTTCTTCCATTGATGGGAAAAACTTCCTCCATGAATGATAGCTCCACTTCATGTTCATCATCATCATCATTACTACTTGGGAGATTATTTGAAAGCTGAGAATCTGACGTTTCTGCATAATGAACCCGGCACAGGACCCAGTCATCAGAAAGATCCTAAATTAAATTAAGAAAAACAAACAAAATTAATATTACTCAAACAAAGATCATTGAAAAAAAATCATCAAAAATGTTAATTAAGGAGAAATTAATTCTGGTAATTAATTACCTGTTGGTGCTTATTATTATTTCTCCTTGATCCCTTTTTGTTGTAATATCAGCCGAATAACCCAGATTTAGATAAATGGCATTCGTCCATGAACCAACTTGTCCGCATTGTGTTACTATTATAGTGAAGGAAGAAAAACAGATGCTTCTTGATTCCCAATGTTTTGCCTGTTGTACTCGAAACTATGACTTCATCCATATCCTGTTCTTCCCAGTACCCTTTCTTGGTTATAATCACTCAACCATAATCGGCTGAAGAAATAGTACTGATTCTTTTTCTCTTCATATCTCTAATGAGCAACCGAAGCCGAAGAGATTTTCGAAGGAGAGAGGATTGAAAGGTTTTGAAAAGAGGCGAAGAATGGAAGGAAAGGAAAAAAAGATAAATTAGATGAATCGAGGGAGTATTGATTATTTCATCCATCTTAAAGTAATTGCCATTTCAGGGGAATTATTATGATCCCAAATAAGTTAGTACCTCCATTTTAAATTAGATGTCCTTTAACGTTTTGCATGCCAATTAAGGTTTTTTTACCTTTAGGTGTTTCTAGATTTAAATAGTCTAAATTACCTTTTATCATTGCTCATTAATGATATATATATCTTAGAGCGTATTTCCTTGATTTTAAAATGATTGTCGTTTACACATTTGAGAACAAAAGATGTAAGTAAATTATTCATTTTAACCTTTTGTTTATTAATATTTTCTAATGACATTTATTACATTTACACATCAAAATTTCAAACCCACCAATCACGTGATCACTAATATCAATTTTTAATAAATTCAAAGATGATCAAAATTGTCTAGAATAGGTAATGTTGTGATTACCTTAATTTATGTGAAAAACCTTAAATGACAATCATTTTAAAATGGAGGGAATATTAATTATCCAATGAGTTGTTCTAAGAGTAAAGTAAAAGGTAGATTCGGGATATTTTAACTCGTATTCTAAACCATAAAATAAAAAATTATTTAGAAAAAAAGTATCTTTAGGATTTATATCTTCTTATTATTTCATTAATAAAATATATGTATAAAAGCATACGTATATGTTTATTATCGATAGTATAGAAGACGATATAAAAGAAAGGTTAGAAAATTCAAAATCGTGAAGGAGCGAGTCTTGATCATGCAAAATGACAGATGTTATAGAATTGACTTCTTTTTCTTAGAAAGACACTTATTTTGGAATTGAAGGAGTACTACATTACTTACACATTTAAATTTCCTACCATAACCCTCATGAGTTTATTTTATTTTATTTTTTAAAAAGTAATTTTATTATTTCACATTTTTAAATTTTACAACCAACTAATGGGAGGAAAGAGAGTCGAGCAAAGAGGAGATAAGGAGATAATGAAACATGAAAATAAAAAATATTCTTGACGCATAAAATAATCCTAAATTGATAGAGTTGTGATTGCTTTAATATTAATGAAAATTCCTCAAGTGAAAGGTACTTTTGGAACGGATCAGAGGTGTGTTTTTTATGCAATGGAACTCGGCAAAAGAGAAGGTTAAAAAAAGAGAAAAATCGAATATTCATTATAAATAAGCATATTCATCCTTCTGTCTTCAAAAATACCAGAAAACTTCAGTCCCAAATCAGCTGCAGTCATAAAAAAATGCCGATAAATAAAGAAGTTGGTAACCCTTCCTCGGCCAACACTGATCAGTAAGAAATTGTTCGCCGGCCGTTAGCTGACTTCCCTGAGAACATATGGGGTGATCTCTTCACTGCATTCACTATTGATGATCAGGTTCTGCTTCTTTTTTGTGATCTTTTCTCTCTCGATTTTTCTTCTAATATTTCTCATATTAATTTCATATGCTATATATTCATTAATCCCTCAACAAAGGGTGGGTAGGCAACAGAAACAGCAACATATTTTATGAACCATAAAAAAGTTGATGTTAAAGAAAATAACATCAACATATTTTATTCTAATTTTCTATAATGTATGCTATTTTAGAGTTATCGAAAGCTTTCGAAGGAAGTTGAAACACTGAAGAAAGAAGTGAAAGATATACTACTCATGGATTCAAGAAATGATGAGATGGAGAAATTAAAGTTAATAGACACTGTTGAAAGACTCGGTATATCATACCACTTTAAGGAAGAGATAGATATGGAATTAGAGAAAATTTACCAAACTCACTTGGAAAGTTCCTATCAACTCTCTGACCTCAGCATGGCTAGTCTTTGCGTTAGACGGCTACGTCAACATGGTTTCAATATCTCTTCCGGTAAGTAATTTTATTATTATCATAATTGTGAATTAATGTAAAATTTTATGACAGGCACTAATAATTATTCAACAACATGGCAATATTCAGGAATCCTTGACAAGTTCATGAATGCTAATGGCAAACTCAAAGACTCCTTAAGCAATGATATTGAGGGCTTGCTAGAGTTTTATGAAGCCGCACAACTGAGGACAAAAGAAGATATTGTATTGGAAGACTCTCTAGCAAGTGTTATCACTATTCTAAGGCAAGCTGCCCTTCCTTCTCATTCTTTACTCGGCAAAGTAAAACATGCTCTTCAGCAATCACTGCATAAAGGTCACAAGAGAACAGAAGCTAGTTACTATATATCATTCTATGAGGAAGACGATTCGAAGAACCAAATACTTCTCAAGCTTGCCAAATCGGATTACAATTTGGTGCAGATGGTGCATAAACAAGAACTTTCTTTGGTATTGAGGTAATTTAAGTGTTTATATATACATATATTACAAAAACCACTTTTGATGATGGGAGTTTGGTAGGATCCATACCGTTCTATTAAAAAAAATTAAAACTGAGAAGTATATTTGTCCTTGTTCTTTATGTTGTTAACTTTTTAACTCACGAAAATTCTAGATAACAAACTATGAGAGAAATGGTTAATTTGAGGACGCCTAATGGGTGATGTGATGAATACAGAGACTAAAGGTTTAGAGTTCAAATCCGGCTAACAGGCTCCTGGATTAATCCCATTCTCTCAACCACGTATAGGGGCTGGCCTCTGCCCATCTTGAAAGTTTTCATTATTTCCTTTTTTATTTAATTTAGTTTAGATATAAAACTGAATTTTTTTTTTTTAACTAATTTTTAAATTAAGGTCAACCCTCAATATTGTATAATATGTCACTTAAAAGAAAATAAAATAAAGTTTTTAATCCTGAATTATAAAATCATTTCTTGCTGTATTTATTATGATTTTTATTTCTTTCTTTGTCTATTCTGTCACTTTGAAAGACTTGTTGAAATATTTTTCATTATTATTAACTTCAAGAATCAGAATCACAAATTATAAGTATTTGGTAAGTTAATATTTTCTAACTTAACTCATTTTATAAATAAGTTATTTATTTCACAATTTTTTTCATAGAAAATAATAATTTTATAGGATGTTATTGGTTTTGTTGACTTTTGGTTCATTGGATAAAATATAAAAATTGTTTATTTTTATTTTTCTATAATATTATAATTTGTTTTGCAATTTTAATTTAATAATTTATATTATAAAAATATTTATGCGTAATAAGTTCCTACCCTAACTCGAAGGGCCTAGCTGATCTCTCCTGTATAGGAGTATCTTTTAGATGGCTCTATGTTTTCTGTCTATTGGAGATTATGGAGTTAGGATAAGAAAATTGATACATCTTGTGGAATCGATGCATGATCTGAATTAATTAAGAGATTCTAGAGATTATTATTTTTTTTTTTTTAAAGAAAACACCACTTTTGATGACAAATCCACTTCATACATAGAATGCAATGCAAATGAACAAGGCACAGAGTAATAAAGAAACTTATAAATTTAGAAAATGCTAACACTAGGGACTCTTAACCCATCTATGGTACAAAGTCCTCTAGTAAAAGAAGAGAGAGATGCAAAATCTTCAAAGATATTGTCTTTGTGTAAAATGCAAGCTAAATGCACCATAAAATCTGCTACTTGATTAGTTTCATGAAAGACGTGACTAACATGGATATTACCTTGGGGGAGAACCTTGCGAATTGCAATAAATAGCTTATGGTTGTGGAGATGCCATGGATAGGAGGATTTACAAGTCATCATGTCCACGGTAATCTTAGAGTCCAGCTGAAGAACAATGTTGTCCTAATCATTGTCCAACAAAATTTGAATTCCTGTAAGGAGAGATTCGGCTTCAGCTTCAACATTAGTGGCGGCTCCCAGAAAGCATTAAATTGCTTTCAGAAATAGACTTGATGGGCAAAACCAGCATGTTCTGAGTGACCTGAGTTGAATATTTAGATGGTTCAACCCGAGTCTGGGGAACCAGACCCAAACATCCAAGGTCTATAAACAAAGCTAAGAGACTAGTCGAAAAGACATTCTTGCAATTAAGACTTATGATCTACGACCTACGACTTTTCTAATACAACCTACGACCTAGGACCTCCTCTCCTAGAGGTCCAAAGTCATTCCAGGAGCTCAAAGAGCAAGTTTTGAGTCGTTCCAAGGTCATATAAGGAAATGTGCATTTTCATGGCACTTTCTTACATAGAAGCTCCATGATTCTTGAAAATATTGGCGGGATCATGATCCAATAATCAATGTCATTGACCTAACTTAACAAATTTGCAAACAACTTTATAAGGTAACTACACCTAAAAAAGGTGATTCGATTCCTCTTTACGCACATGCCAATCACACTTTGACTATGGGTTGAGTTCTCCCTTCTCTCTAGAACATGAACGAACTTTGACATCGGAGTTATCTTAAGGGAAACAGCCCACTCTAGTGATCTCATCTTTTGGCTGGTTTGTCTTGCAAGTGCTGTGTAATTTTGGGGGACCGAAAGACCATTTTGGACTCCATCAAGACCATTCCCTTGACGGATAATGCCACCAATGGTTGATTCCATGAATTGCTTAATCCACCAAAGAACCTTCAGCATGTTTGATTTTTCTCCAATTTCCCTTTTCCCTAATATAGAATCATGGGAAGGCAATTTATGAACTAATGGAGATCAAAGATCAATCATATCATCAATGAAATCATCACGGAAGACATTCATTGGGGAGTTCAATGAAGGAAGATTCATAGGAGAAGATTTACTTATAGAGACCTTCATTTGAAGTTTGAGAGCCTAGGGAAGCTATCAAGTCAAGCCTTTGCTAAGAACAATCCAAATGGTGACTTGAAGATTGATTACAAAGACTTGTATTTCAAATACAAGGATGGAAGAGAAGATTTGCTTGATTTTGAAGCCATCTTCAATGAGATTCAACTTGATGAAGAGTTACCAAAGAAGGATATCAACTTATGGATGATTCAAAGCTTTAAAGATGAAGTTAGGAAGTGTTCCAAAGAAGAACAAGCCCTTGAGAGCCTTGAAAATGATGTTGGGAGGCTTAGAAATGAATTTGACAAGGTGGAAACAAATTTGGCACTAAAAAGACTCGAGATTGCACCGGATGGCACAACAAAGCGAGGTGCTACAGTACCATTGGGAGCGAGCACATCAGGTGCCAGATGGGTGCCCTGGACAGCCGCTGTCCCTGTTCACCAAATGTGATGTTTTCAAGCTTTTGCTTGACTTTTCTTAGTTCCTTTTAGTCATTTGACTTGTTTATTATGGGCTCTAATGTCCTTTAACTATTATTAGGGCTTCTTATCGTCAGGAATATAACTAGTCTTCAATTTGTATTGGAAAGAACAATCAACCTACAAACAACTTTCATTTGAAATTAAGAATCCTTTTTGGATCAAACTTATTCTTTTTGAGTGTTCTTCCTTTAACTCTCTTGGTTTAACTACTCTAGGGCTTTTCATTGTTTTGGTTAGAGTGTTAATTTGTCTACTAACATCAAGACAATATTTGATGACTGAAAAACATCATAGGTCATTGTACTAACTTGAACCTCTAGGTGCGTTTTGGGAAAATTCTTTAAATTGGTGTGTTTTTAATGGAACTCGTTTCAAAGAAATCACATCATGAACTTGTCTAAGTTCATTAATTTTATTAATTGTCCCCGAAATTCCCTTCCAAGCAGCACATTTGATACCATCATAGACATATGAGCATCATACCAGCCACAATTCATTTCAGATTAAGATTGGAAGGATAATAGCCCATGAACCAAGATCTTCAGTATAAGACTGCCCATAATTCAACATACCATGTAGTGTTTGATGTGGCAACCAGTGAATACCCATCATATGACGGTAATGTCCCCAAATTTTCCTACCAAATTGGTAGCTAACAAACAAATGATCAATAGTTTCAACTTCCTTCTGACAGTGACATCATGATGCCAAGCTAAAACCCAAATTTGCTCGGATGTCATCAATCGGCAAAAACCTGTTATGCTACATGCGCATAGAGATAGACTAAGTTAGAGGATTACCTGGACAAAAAATAGAATAATTCACACCAAACTGATTTTGCAAATTTTCTATCTTGTTCAAACAAAATTAGACATTAAGTTTACCATTTTTTAGTTAGCCGCCAAATAATCTTATCCTCCAAAACAGAATGGTTAACTAGGAAAGAAGTAACACATCCAACCAAATTTGGAGGGAGTATTGATTCAGCATTCCGGCCACCATTAATTTTAGCATTGTAGGCCTTTAAATCATGTTGTTGAGATATTACAATTCTATCAGCAAATTTCAAGTTATCAAACCAAAATTGCCAATTCTCAATTAAAACTGAAATTTCAGATTTTGCCTTATCTTGAATCTCAATATTAATCTTCCCCAAATCCATGTACCCCGTTTGAATGCCTCTCCACAAAGTTTAAAATCATAAACTAAAAGTGTTTCGCCCATAGAGAATTTGATGTCCTGAATCTTCACCTTTATTTGATGCTATAAGCTGGAACATAATTTCTAAAAGAATGAATATTAAGACCACCTTTATTATAAGGAGCACAAATATGTTCCTAATTGCACCAATGTTGAGATTTGCCCAATTTAGAACGACCAAAAAGAAATCAGAAAAACTCCTTTCAATTTCTTTAATAATTTGCTTAGGATGATTAGAAACAGAGAGGATCCATGAAGCCATCACGCCAAGGACACGCCAAATTAAAAGCATCGTTCCACCAATTGACAGATATTTACTTCGCCATCTTTTAGCTCCATTCTTAATTATATTAATCAAAGGTTGATAATAAGAATTCCTAATTCACCCAGCATGAATAGGACAACCCAAGTAATAAATTTGACCTTCTTTAATTTCACAACCAATTATGCCTTCCAGTAGAAGAATCTTGCTGGAGATCCAAAGAGAAACTTGACAAGGGAAGAGGCTTTGATGCAATCAAAGGAGATATTGAGTAATTCCAAATTGCTTGGCATCAAATTGAAGAACAAAGACTTGTACTTCATATATGAAGATGATGAAGATCAAAGAGAAAGCTTGACAATGAATGGATGACTCGCTAGTAAGTCTAATTTCATGGAATAAAACATGTTTACAAATATTTTCACTTCAAGTTGAAGCATGGAAATGGAGGGTGATGGCTTTTAAAAACACAAAATATCAATAACAATTAAAAATGGTGGAAATCAGTTCGAAGACAGTCGAAACCGGTTAAGGCTACCTTGATGTTGGTTGATGATGGCTGGCGAAATAAAGCAAATGGTGTGCAGAGCAGACCCGGCACTTGCTGCGGTAGTGCACCACCAGGCGTCGAACCACTGAACCAAATTAATACTTTTTGAGTTATTTTGACTTTTATTTGGTTTTCATTAATACTTTTTGAGCTATTGTGACCTTTATTTGGTTTTCATATAGTTTTAATGTTTTATAAGGGTATTTAAATCCTTTGAACTTTATTTAGGTTTCTTTCAAGTCTTACCTATTTATACGCTATTATGAATTGGAACTCTTTAAAGGGTGTGTTGGTGTGTTTGAAGGGTAAGCCAAAAATCATCCTAGAGATGACATCATCTTTTGGTATGAGAGCTACGTTTATCATCATTAAGGTTTTCCCGTCTTAATTCTTTTCTTTGTGTTATGTGTTGTAAGATCATGTTTTTTTTTTTTTGGCTCAGATGTATGATCTTATGTTTCCTTAATGACTTGTTGTCTACATTCACAAAAACCAAAAAAAAAAAAAACAGAGAGATAATTATATTGAGAAACCAAATAGTTGGTGTGCTCTGCAGCTGGTAGGCTATTGAGCGTCGAATGGTGCGCTGTCTATTGCACTTAGCTCACCATCTTCTCTATCCCGTGAGCCATCATCAACCGACATCGAGCCATCCTCAACTGATTTCAACCATTTTTGAACCATTTTCAATTCTTCTTGGTATTTGATGTTTTTTGAGCCACCTCCATTTCTATGTTTGAACATGAAATATAAATCTTTGTAAACATACTTTATTAAATGAAATTTGCTTTCCAGGTGGGTCTCATGTTATAGATTCAAAGATCCATTCGTTGACAAGCTTTCTCTTTGATCAACATCATCTCCATACTCAAAATACAAGTCTCTATTCTTCAATTTGATGTCAAGCAATCTGGAATTACTCAGTATCTCCTTTGATTACATCAAAGTCTCTTCCCTTTTCAAGTTGCTCTTTGGATCTCCATCAAATCTCCAGCCAAATAAACTTCACTCTTATGAAAGTTTATTTTTTATTCAGAACAAACTTCATAAAATTCCCAAAAAAAGCATTAATTTACAAAGAATTTTTTTAGACTAGAATTAAATATGATTATGTCATCAATAAAACTAATTAAGGTGTGAAATGGGAAAACTCCTTCAATTAGAAGTGCAATCACAAATATCCCCTTCAATTAGCACACTATTCAACCCCCCTAGAAAGCTCTTTAACTCCCAAGATAAATAAAGTTGGGGAAAGAGGATCCCCTTGCCTCACCCCATGGCTAGAAGAAAAATAACCACATAACTTACTATTAAAATTAATAGAGAAATTATTGTAACCCATGCAAGTTTGAATTAAGTTAATGAAGTGAAGGCTAAAACCATATTTCTTCAAAACCGCAAAAATAAAGCTCTATGACACTCAATGAAAAACTTTAAGCATATCAAGCTTCATAATAAATCCCCCCCCCCCCCCCCTTTCCCTCACACACTTATTTTTTATGAAGCAAATGGATCATTTCTGTAACTAGAAGAATATTATCCGCAATGTTCCTCCATTTAAGAAACCCTCCTTGATTTATGCAAATAATCTTTGAAAGTAAATTAGCAAGGCTAACAATATTAGCTTTTCAATGATCCTGGAAGAGAAATTGCAAAGGCTCATAGGTCTAAAGTTCTTGCTCATAGGAAGAGTAGATAATTCCTTGTTCAAAGCATCACCAATCAAAGATGGAATATCTCGAGTGAAATCCAAAGGATTAAGAGAGCATCCTTGATCTGCCAAAAGCAATTGAGAGTAATACATTATAGCTTTTTCTTAAGTTTTTCCATATCCATAAGCAATTCCCCTGTATCTGTTTTTTTTTTTTTTCTTTTAATCTTTCTAATTTGCATTTTGGACTTTTTATGTGCCAATACTTCGAAAAATAGGCAACTTTGCCTTCACCTTCTTTAAGACATTTTAACCTTGCTTTTTTGCTTCCAAAATAGCATCTTATATGGTAAGCCAAGTTGGAATGTGCTTCATGAAATTTAGCTCTTATCCCTTCAATTTGATTGGTCGTATAACAGCTTCCTCTAAGAGATGTCAGCATTCTTATCATTGTGATTAGCATTTCCAAATACTTCGTGATTCCAATTCCCCAATACGACCTTCGACCGTTTCAATTTAGAAGCCAAAATAAATAATCTTTCCCCTTCAAATTTGTTAATTCCATTCAGATTCCATAATATCCCAAAATCCTTCATTCCTTAATCCCATCTCCTAATATTTAAACAATTTAAGCAGCTTTTGAAGATTAGATTTCATAGAAATAATGATAAAATCATGTTTCGAAGGAAATCATAGCAAGTATTCTATAGTAGTGTTCTGGAAGTTCCTAAACCAAGCATCCTTAGGAAAGATTATGTGCAAACATCTCCACGTTGGTGGAAGAGTGGCTATGTAAACAGAGAATTTATCTCCTGTAAACTAAAGGGAAGTTCAATGCATCTCGAATCTTAACCTGCATCATTAAATTCATTTATGGGTCACAATGCCGAAGGGGATTCCAAACATTGAACAAATGACCTTACTATATTAAAGTCACCTCCTACAATCCAAGGCATGGTGATTTCTTGACTTAAAGAAACGACAGTATCCCTAATAATTGTCCTCTGAACATAGTTGCATGACCTATACAAAAAAATGAAAGCAAGCACTAATCTCCCATATAAGATTCAATTGAACAATTCACCATTTGATTTGTCTACATCTGAATTTTCAATTTCGTAGTATTTGGCTATAAAAAACATATTTTACCATTTTCATGTGAATAAGAATATGTCATATTGTGTTTGAAGGCATAAGCTGCAATCTGAGATTGATTAACCATTGTTTCAAATATTGTAACAACACCTCAGCGAAACTGAAAAATATTATCTTTTAAAAGGGAAAGGGATACATTATTCCCTATTCCTCGAATATTCCAAATTAAGCAATTCTCATATTTATTGTCTTGTAGAGGTAATTCAATGAGATTGGACCTTGTGATCATGTTGGATGCAAAAATACCTTTTTCTTCTATGAATTTGTAGCCGCTACAAATTGATATTCCAATTGAGGTAAAACAATCTCTAATGAAATTACACGATGCAATTGTTCCTCTATATCATGTGATCTGGGGTAATTGTATCCTAAGCATCTACTTCTGTCAACAAAATATTAGAATGTTGGGGGTCTTCTGAACATTCTATGCTCATAGCATCATCTTTTTGCAGAATAAAATCGAGTAGTTCTGGATGTGATTCTTGCTCAAAAGTTAAAATTTGATTCTCATTGTCTAATTCAAAATTCTCTTCAACCATATGATTTGTAGAGAGATGGAATCACCAAAGATAATGGCTGATGAAATCTACTAGAAGGTGTTTCTCAAAGTTCTTAACTTCCTCCTATGTTGAAACGGCGATTTAAATTGAAGCATCTGATGAATTATCCTTCAACATGATATTTTCCTTTTCCAAATGAGACATTGGTGAATTAGGGTTATCAAATTGATCTCCAATTTGTGATTTTGGGATTTGATTTGTGGAATCAAGGATGGACGAGATTTCCTTAATAGCGAGAAATAGCAAATCATCAAGAATCTTGGATTCCTTCTCCTTAGAACAAGTTCCACTGCAATTGGTCTTGTTTTTTATGTGGGGCTCTTAGAACCGAAGGGGACTTCATGATCTTTGAGATTATCTATGATTTTACAAATTGATAAAGAATTAACCTTAGGATTTTTCTTGGGTGGTTGATCTGCTGATTTTTTATTATTATTTGACTCCTCGATTCGGCCTTTTGTTATACCATGACCAACCCTTCTACAAAAGGAACTATACTGAGGGACATTTTCAATTTCAACATGTTGCCACAAACCTAAATCTCCTTGGTTGATCCACAAGCTTGCTAACAGTTTTTTGAGAAGATCCAATTTAATGCAAACCCTTCCTATGTTTCAGCCTGAGATATTAGTTGTATGAGTGTCAACTTTCTATCAGAAAAACCAGCTACGAAGGATTATAGAATCTCTTTCCCGAAGAGATTTATATGGAGGTCCAAGAATAAGATCCAGATCAAAAAAAAAATGGAGGGCAATTTTTTAACAAGAAAGATAAGCAACCATTTTAAAATTCTCATGGGCATGCCATCGAGTGTTCAAACTTCCTTCATCCAACATCTGCAGTAATCCTCTTCAAGGGAGATGCTAATCAAGATATGACGGTCGCCAAGCAGTCCTATTGTGCAATCGTCATTTAATCTAATGGTCTTAATATCCCGTTTGATTGATTCCAAAGGAGGTTTTCCATGAGAAAACTTCCCTACTAGTGCAAGCTTGAACAGAATAGATAGCTGATCAATTTCCTTTGGGCTAAAGAAAAATGCATGATTCCCTTTATAAGATTGGTGGTTTTTGAGTGTGATGCTAGAGGCAATCTATGATGTGTTGAATAGTGAAGAAAAGGATAGTCTTCCCCATGGGTTTTGACCGTTCGGCAGCTGGTCCACTAGAGGTAGTGGTTCCCGCCATTTCTAGCTGTAGAAGTCTATGAAGGAGTCTAGAAATGAGGTAGTTGGCGGTGAACCCTATGTAGTTGTATCCTTCTTCTTTAGCCATCTTTAAATACCAAAAAGGGAGCTCATTGTCTAGCCATTTGGTAACAAGTGCAAGTGAATGATTAAGGAGTCTCAAAGAGAGGTAGTTGCCAATAAACCACCAGGTAGTTGTATCCTTCTTCTAGAACCTTTCTCTAATTACCAAAAAAGAGAGCTAATGGTCTATCCATTTTGTAACAAGTGCAAGTGAACGAAATAGTATCTGAGAGAATTTCCCTATTCCTCTTTAAAGAGTTTGTGATGAAAGAAAAGAAATTTTGATTTGCTCACTCTCCAAATATTCTATCAAATTTGTACCAAAGCTATAATTATCTGGAGACAATTGAGCGTGTCAGATAAAGGGAAAAGAATACATTTCAAGCCTAAGTCCATTCCAAGTTCCCTCTTTCACTAAAGAAAATTATAGAAATGGATCTATTATCATGAAGGCTTTGCTTAGAGCATATGTTGTTGGGGAACTTGTGGAGAAAGGTGTTGAAGGTCATGATGCCTTCACCTTGAAAATAGATTAAAAGACATTACTCTCATTCAATAAGGTTTCGATGAGAAAATATTTAAGTTGCTAATACGATCACCTCCAAGAAAACATTTAATATTCTCCAAGCCTCTTAAAAAGGTAAAGATAAAACGAAGAAGGTTTGTCTTTGAACATTACAAAGTGAGTTTAAATCATTTCAAATGAAGGAATCTGAATTTATTTTTAACTACACCTTAAGATTTACACCTTACAAATCAAGTGAAGAGATATAAAGATGATTTTAAACAAGATCAAATTATTGCAAAATTTTTACAATGCTTGGATCCAAAATTTATTATTGTTGTCGTTGCCCATTGAAGAATCCAATTGGACAAAATGACTATTACGGTGAGTACTCGCCCATTGCAAGCTCATGAAGAAGGAATAATAAAATCGAATCAACAATCAATTGAACATGTTTTGCAAGCAAATATTTCATTAATGGACAGGGAATAAAATCGTAGTTCCTCTCAATATGATCGGCCGATGTTGTGGAAGAACGAAGGACAATTAACCACTCTCTTAACGAGGAAGAGAAATGATGATTCATACCAAGGAATTAGAGGTCATGGCCAAAAGATGAAAGGTTAGCAGACAAATCAAGAAAAGCATGTCAAGTCAAATATTTAAAGAAAAAAGTGGATTCACCATCCTTATCCTCTTTCTTAGAGTTTTCGCCAAACACTTAAGGAATATTTATAGCTCTTGTGGTCTTGCCTTAGGTCAAAACATGACAGAGATTTTAAGAAATTGTCATGAACATGATTTTAAGAAATTGTCATCAACATGATCAATCTTTTTTTCTTAAGAAATTGTCGTTCGTGGTTGGGAAACGTAGGGTGGTCCTTACCTGTTTATTTTATACATATATATATATATATATATATATATATATATATATATATATATATCAATAT
>JAOXNR010052177.1:0-17329 GCA_028571225.1 Parsonsia alboflavescens | reverse complement strand
ATTTATTTTTATATATTTATATATTCTTTATAAATGGTGAGGTGGGTAATATTAATATACCTGTGGAGGTGATGTCCATAGTAGTTTTTGTATATTTTCAATATATCTTCTATTTTTTAACATCCTTTCTTCATTGGCCCCATTTATGAATTATTGGATGGTATTTAGAAATGTCAATTGGTATTTCCCTCAGTCAAAGTGCTTCATTGTTTTTGTTGTAAAATGGAATGTTAATTTTTCATTATAAAGTTAGTGGTAAATTTTGGGTTGATGTTATGGAAGTTGTTATTTGTTAGTGAGATTACAATTTTAATAGACAATATTTATAGAAAAACTTTAGGTTAAGTAGCGGATATCTCACTCTCTTTAAGGAGATGCAAGCTCACTGCAGCAATATATTTTCACTAGTCCAGTAATAACACCTTTGATTTGTATCCTCCAGGATACAATAGCCCGTCCACGTTATATAACTCAATAATCTCTAAACAAGATATTGAGTCCAAAGCTTCACCACAAGAACACCTTTCTTCAACTAGAAACAGAACTCCCTCAAACATAAAACATTTTTCTCTCTAATTCTTTAAGTCACTTTTTTTTCCTCTGGTTTCTCTTGTGTAAAACATAAGAAGGAAATCTTCCTTTTATAGTTATAGGAATCCTCCATTATCGTATAAATGAAGTTCAGTTAAAACAAGTTAGATTAGGAGTTAAAAACATGAAAGATTTGGAGTTTTGAAAAGTTAAGATAAGAATAATTAATAAAAATGAAACTATTTATTTTATCAAAAGCTAATTTTAATATAAAAATGTTACAGAGTTCCCCCTCTCATTTTAATATTAAAATAAAGAGATTATTTTAGTTTAAGAGAGACCATTATGTAGAATGAAGGTTTGCTATGCATTGAACCTCCAATTAGTAGAACAGTAATCTCTACTCCAGAGTTAGTAGTGGTCTCAAACTCGAACTACTTAAGGGAAATAGAGTATTATTGCCTACACATAATAATCAAGGTGTTGACATAAGCCTTATTAGCCAGCACTTTATGGCCTTGTGCTATTCCAGTTTTCATGAGAATAAGTTCCATTCTCATAAAAAGCAATCTATTTCCACACTCACATAGGTGATATCTGTCAAGGGTGCTCTTGTAACCTTGACACCCCACTGGTAAGAGCTACAGATTTTCATTAAAAGTAAAAACTCAATCTCCACAAATCGTTACAAGATAAATGCACTCACTCTATAGGGATGGAACATAAAATTTAAATAGTGCATTTTTCATAACAAGTTATCACATGATTCGTTTTTCCCATTGAATCTAGTTATAGGATCTCTAGTCCCTTGGTTAGGTGTCCTTATATATTACTTTTGAATTTATGGCCTTCAATCCCATCCTCCGAGATATGCTCCAGACCTTTTCTCTTGCTAAGGCCTTAGTCAATGGATCTACAAGATTATCACAAGATTTGACATAATCAACATTTATAACATCACTTGTCAAATAAGATCTTACAGTACTGTGCTTTCTTCTTATAGGTCTGGGTTTATCGTTATAATAATGGTTTTGAACTCTACCAATTGCAGCGGTGCTATCATAATGAATTAATATAGGAGGAATTGGTTTTTCAAAATAAGGTATTTGAAATAATAAATCCCTTAACCAATTCGCTTCTTCACTTGTTGAAGCTAATGCAATGAGCTAGTTCATCCTCTATGGTAGAGTTAGCAATAATAGTTTGCTTTTTAGATTTCCAACAAATAGGACCACCACCCAAAGTAAAAATATAACTAGTAGTAGAACAGGAATCACTTAATAAAGTGCTTCAGTCTGTAACACAAAATCCTTCAAGTACTATAGGATATTTTTTATAATATAAGGCATAATCTTTTATGCCAAGTAAATATCTCCAACTCTCGTTATGGCATGCCAATGTTCTATACCTAGTTTGCATGTAAACCTGCTAAGTACTCCCACTGCATAAGCAATTCCAAGTCTCATGCAATCAATTGCATATCTCAAGCTGCCAATTTGTCTAGCATATTCCTTTTGATTTATCACATCACCATCACTTTTAACAGGAAATAAGTGAATATTCAAAAGGAGTTGCCACATGTTTGCAATCAAGAAAATTATATTTTCTCAAAATTTTCTTAATATATTGGGATTGATCAACTAAAATAGCAAGACATGTTAGAGTAATTTTCATACCCAAAATAAAATTTGCCTCACCTAAATCTTTCATTTCAAAGTGGCTACTAAGCATGACTTTTGTCTCTTTGCTTACATTTAAATTAGAGTAAAAGAGTAGCGAATCATCCACATAGAGGCAAATTATAACATGTAAGTTATTCCAAGCTTTTTTATAGTTGCATTTTGATGCAAGAACAATAAAAGGCTAAATAGAAAGAAAAGTTCAAAATTTGTGAAAACTATCTAGTTTTCGGGAAAACGAACAAAGCCGAAAATTATCAATAATCAAAAGCTGTTCGAAACTGGAAGAACAACGTAATTAAATAGTCTAACTCTAACCCTAAACCTAATCGGAAATTAAAAACAACGAAGTTACGAAAATACCTCTAAAACATAAAAAACGGATAAAAGGCCATCAAGACGATCCTGGATGGTCGACAACGTCTTATGGCATGGAAAAGCGATGCCTATTGCTCGTTGGGCCGTTTTGAGTTGCCCAGTCAAATTTGATCCTATTCCAAGTTCAGACTAATGCCTAGGGAATAATGCCTTGGCATCATCCTCCCCAACTAGGAAAAGATTCGCCCTCGAATCTGATTCATCCTCGCCGGCTGCATCAACTCCGAAAACTTCCTCATCCTCGGACTGGTAAGGTGACAAGTCAGCAACATTGAAAGTACCTGGCACATTGTACTTGCCCCGCAAATCTTGTAGGCATTGTCGTTATTCGCTCCAACACTTTGAATGGCCCATTTGCCTGCTCAAAACCTCTCCTTTCCATGACTAATCCAAACCAGATTGCCTTCCTTGAACACAACCTTCCTCCAACGTTATCCAATCCACTGCTTAGACTGTAAATTCCACCATTTAATCTACGCACAATCCTGAGAATGCAGCTCCTTGATCTGTCTAGCACATTCCTCAACACCCGAACTAAACTGACTATGATTTGGTAATGGAGCAATCTGCTCATGAAGCTCGGATTGATCTGCATTTTGTTCCAAAATGATCAATGCAAAATTTTTAGTCGCCCTCCTCATCTCCCCACGAAATTCCATTATAGACAACAAATTCCTTGATGCCTCCTTCCTCAAATCTGAAGGACCCAGTGTGATATTCTCGTCATCCTTGCTAAAGGAATATGTGTTTCGAAATCATTCATTTGTCGCCCTCCTATCATACTGCCACAGCCTCCCTAACAGAATGTGACAAGCATCCATAGGAACAACATCACACTAGACCTCATCTGTATATTTTTCCCTATCGAAAATCGAACCAAGCACCGTTGGTTGACTTTTACCTCATTGCCCTTCTTCAACCACAAAAATTTGTAGGGCTGTGGGTCTTCAATTATTTCCAAACCCAATTTTTTTACCATCATCGTGGAAACCACATTCTCGCAACTACCTCCATCAATGATCATGTTGCAAACCTTCCCTCCGATAGTATATCGGCATGAAAGATGTTATGCCGCAACCATGACTCATCTCCTGCTGCAGCCACACTGAGTACTTGCCTAACACTAATAACTCTCCTGAATCAACATACACAATATCCGCCTCATTCTCTGCATCATCAAGCTCCTCTTTATGTTCATCAAACAACAACTCACGGACCTCCTCGTCGAGTGTCACGAATTGCCTGTTTAGGCAGTCTGCCGCAAAGTGTCCAATAAATTGACATTTAAAACAGCGCTAAGCTACCACCACCGTCGCCTCTTTGCCAGTTCTATTGTTCTATCCTTCCTTGACTACCGACTTAAACTTGTCTCCTCTAATCACAAAAGCCGCTGAAGAGGATTGTCCACCAGGGTTGTCCTGAAATCCATTTGGAATCTTAGATCTCGAACCACTGCTCTTCTGTCTAAGCTACCCCTCGACCTTCAGGGCCAATCGCAAACATCTTCATGCATCCAATATTGCTGCAGTTGAACCACACCAGCAATCTCGAACTTCAAACCTACCATAAATCTTGCCACTGTCTACTCATCTTTTTTGGCAACGTCATACCTTATGCACAACCAATCAAATTCCATGATGTACTGCTCCACCGACAAATCACTCTACCGAACGGAATGATAATCAATAAACGCCTCCTGCCTATAGTGCATCGGTAGGAACTTCTTCGCAGCAGTTTCTTCATCTTGTCCCTAGTTGAAATTTTCGACTTCCCTTCTCTAACATGTTGCTTCTAAACATGCTTCCACCAAATCGAAGCATGATTTCTGAATTTGATCGCCGCGATCTTAACCTTCTGTTCCTCCGTCAAATCTCGAAGATCGAAAATTTGCTCAACAGTATGTAACCAATCTATAACTTCACCAGGATGCGCCCTATCTTCAAAATCAGGAATCTCGATTTTCATGTCGAAATTTTGGATAGAAGGTTGTTGTCAGCCCTATCATTCCGGTCAGTTATGTTGCCCCTGGTTCAATGCCACAAACAGGTTGACATCTTCTTCCTCATCGTCGGACTAGACCTCCAATTCCACCCCTACCTTGGACTGAACATCTGACCACATCTCTACCAGTTGCCACTCTAAGTCCTGGATCTGCCTTCTTTGTTCTGCATTTTCATTTTTGATCTTACGCATCTCGTTAATGAGGCGGTTCGTCTTCCTCAGGAAAGACTCCACGTCCCCTTCCAGCACGACGTCATCCACGACCACCAGCACGAATCTGTTCAGCCATTGATTTCAAGCAACCTATACTTTGATACCAACTGATGCAAGAATAATAACGAATAAACGGCTAAACAGAAAGAAAAGTTAGAAATTTGTTAAAACTATCCAGTTTTCGAGAAAATGACCAAAGTTGAAAATTATCAATAATTAAAAGTTGTTCAAAACTAGAAGAAAAACGTAATTAAATAGTCTAACTCTAACCCTAAACCTAATCGGAAATTAAAAATAATGAAATTACAAAAATATCTTTTAAAACAATGAAATTACGAAAATACCCTTAATACATAAAAAAAATTCCAAAAGTCCATCAAGACGATCTTGGATGGCCGAAAAATATCTAACATCATGGCAAAGCAATGTCTATTGCTCGTTATGCCGTTCCAAGTAGCCCAGTCAAATTTGGGCCCATTCCGAGCTAGGACTAGTGCCTCAGGAATAGTGCCCTAACATCACATTTATCACACTCATTTGATTTATAGCCATTCTCAATCATGCAGGAATCAAATTTCTCATGCCATTGCTTAGGCATCTATTTTAAGCCATATTGGGATTTAGTCAATTTAGAGACTTTGTTTTCTAAGATAGCTTCCACAAAACCTTCAGATTGTTCCATATAAATTTCTTTATTTAGATCCCCATTTTAAAAAGCAATTGACAATCCAAAATTGCAGCAATAGCAATCAAAGGTCTAATGGATTTTATTCTACTAATAGTAGAATAAGTATTAAAAAATTCTAAACCTTCCAACTGCTTAAAACCTTTGGCAACTAGTCATGCTCTATATTTTTCAATCTAACCATTTGGTTTTACCTTTTTTCTAAGGATCCATATACTACCAATTGTTCTACAACAATGTGGTAAATCAACTAATTTTCAAGTTTTATTAGAAATTAGTGATTCCATTTCATCATTTACAGTCTCTTTCCAAAAAATTGTACCACATGATGTCAAAGCTTCTTTTAAAGTAAGAGGTCATTTGCAACATTAAAAACATGACAACCCAGATCAAAATTTTTTTCTACTCTAACTCTTTTACTTCTTCTAGATTGAAAATCATGATTATTTTCTTTTCTCAAAATTGAAGTTCAAGAGTTAGGTAGAGATAAGATATTTCCATCAAATCTTTGATCCCCATTATTTTTAAAATTAAAAGGAATTTTTTCTTCATGAAAAATTGCATCACTTGATTCAATAATCACATTACTTCAAGATTTAAAAATCTATAGGCTATACTATTGGAAGCATAACTAAGAAAAGCAAAAGTGTTGACTTTCACACTCAGTTTAGAAAGTTTGGGATTGGTTAGCCTAACATAAGCCAAACAACCCAAAACTCTAAGGTATCCCAAATCTAGCTTTTGGCCTTTCCCCAATTCAAATGGTGTTAACTTTGACTTTTTATGTGACACCCAGTTTAACACATAACAAGATGTCAAAATAGCTTCACCCCAAAGATTTGAAGGTGCACAACATTCAATAAGCATAGCATTAGTTAACTTAACCAAAGTTCTATTTTCCCTCTCAGCTGCACTATTAGATGCAGGAGAAGATGGTGGAGTAACTTCATGAATTATTCCCAATGATTTTACAAAAGAATTATATCCATTAGAATCATATTCTCAACCTCTATCACTTCTTAATCTTTTTATTTTCTTGCTGAATTGATTTTCTACTTTGTGGAGGTATTTTTTAAACTTCTCAAACATTGCACTTTTATATTGCATCAAATAAACATAAGTATATTTAGAAAAGTCATCAATAAAAGTAACAAAATATCTATTCCGTCCTTGAGTTAGAATTCCTCCCAATTCACAAACATCATTATGGATTAATTCTAACAGTTTAGTTTTTCTTATGACATCAAAATGAGAACTTTTTGTGATTTTTTGCTTTACTACAAACTTCACTTTTTTCAAAATCCTTCTAAACAATGGTATTAGTCCTAAATTACTCATGATTCCCACACAACAGCTATTAATATGAGATAAATGAGCATGCCAAAAATTCATAGAAAAGAGCATACTAAACAGAAGTTGGATATGCTTTATTCATCTCAATATTCAATTTAAACATGTCATCACATTCATACCCTTTACCCACAAAAAAATACCTTTTTTGGTAATCCATATTAGTCAAATTCCATGATCTGCTTGAAGCTAGCCTTGTTGAGTAGATAACCTGACATCAAATTCTTCCTCATTGAGGGAGTATATAACACATCTTTTAATGTCAATACCCTTCCAGATATAAATTTCAACTCAACTTCTCTCGTTCTTGGCTCTTGGGTGGTATGATCATCCCCAAGCATGATGGTTTTAGGTTCATCATAAGAAGTAAATACATTGAACCATTTTTTATCAAAGCGGACATGATGGTTTGCAACTAAGACTGCCCACCAACCATCAGAACCTTCAACCATATTAATGACTGTTATCATAGCAACAAATGGCTCTTCGGTTAAGTTGGACAAGAGCAATTCCACATTTCCAAAATCAATAAAATCGAGCAATATGCCTACTCTTGAAATTGACAAAACACACACTAGAATTTTGTTCTGATTGATTTTATGCTTGTTAATTATTACCACCATTTTTATTGGGAGGTCCACGATCACGTTTCTTAAAATGTTTCTTGCTTCATAACGGTATTTTTGTTAGTATTAGGAGTAGCATTATTTAAAGAAATCAATTTACCTTCATTGTGATGGCTTCTTCTGCGATCTCCACCGGTTGCACCAATGCATTTTGGCGCATTGCCTCTTCTTTCATCCAAATTCTCATTATCAAGGTTTCAAGGGTTGTTTCTTTTTGTTTGTGACTCATGCTTTTTTGAAATTCCTTCCATGAAAGTGGAAGTTTATCAATTATGGTAGATTATTTCCAATCTTGATATCTTCAGACTTGAGCTCTCCCACTATCATGATAAAATCGTTAACTTAATCTACTACTGATTTATTGTCCACCATTTGGAATTGAAAAAATTTGATAGCAGCATATTTTTTCGCAACCTACCTAGGTGTCATACTTACTCTGCAAAGCTTTCCAAATTTTCTTGGCAGTAGAGTAAGTTCTATCATAATAATCATAAAAATTATATGATAGATAATTAAAAAGATAATTCCTACAATTGAAGGCATCATGTTGTATTTTTCCACTATCTCCTAGTGAATGACATATTCATCATCATTTATGTTAGTAGCATCTATCTTGTTTGGATTTTTTTCAATGAGAACATATGCAACTTTAAGAAAGCTAAGTTAAAATAATACCTTACCCTTCCACCTTTTAAAGTGGGTAGCATTGAAAAGGAATGGTTTGTTGAGATCTCCTACTTTGATATTTACCTGTTTTTCAATTGTCGTCATCTTTTGAATCTCCTTGAAATTGTTAGTGATATTACCATTTTAATTTGATATATTTGAAGAAAAAATTTGGGCTAAGGTGAGGATATCTCACTTTCTTTGAAGAGATTCAAATCATTACAACAATATTTTTTCACTAGTCCAGTTAGAACACTTTTAACTTGTCCCCTCTATAATACAACAACCTGACCATGTCGTATATCTCAATAATCTTTGGACAAGATATTGAGTCCAAAGCTTCACCATAAGAATACCTTTCTTCAACTAGAAACAAAATTCTTTGATAGCATAAAATTTTTTTCTCTCTAATTCTCTACGCCACGTTTTTCTCTAATGTTTCTGTTGTGTAAAACATAAGAAGGAAATACTCCTTTCATAGTTGTAGGATTCCTCTTGAAAATGTAATATGTATAATCTTGCATAAATGAAGTTCATTTAAAACAAGTTATATTAGGAGTTAAAACATGAAAGATTTGGAGTTTTGAAAAGTTAATATAAGAATAATTAATAAAAATGAAACTCCTCAAAACTAATTTTAATATAAAATATTCCAACATTATTAACTTTTTTCAGGGCACGAAACTTACTAAATTCATTATAGCCATATCTATTGCTTTGATTCCTAAAGTCTTTTTCCCAACTCTTTGGAATGATTTTAGACCTATTAGCTTATGCAATGTTACTGATAAAATTTGTTCAAAGTTTCTCAATGATAGAATCTCAACTCTTTTGCCTAAACTAATCTTTGACTCACAAAGTGGCTTCACACCAAAAATAAATAGAAGAAAACATCTTGCATGCTCAAGAGTTGGTGTATAATCTTCATGTGAAATCCTAAGGAGCTATTAGATAGAAGCTTGATATGGCTGAGGCTTAAGATAGATTGAATTTGGGTTTCCTTGTCTTAATCTTAAGAATATTTGGATTTAATAGTCATTTTATTTCAATTTGTCAAAACTCGACAAATAACTATTGGCTCTCTGTTCTCCTTAATGGTCTATCCTTTTCCTTTTTCTTTTTTTTTTTAGATCTAGTCGAGGCCTTAAACAAGGACATCCTATATCCCCTTCCCTTTTTATATTATCAATTGAATATTTATCAAGAGGTTTAAATTGTCTTTCTTCTAAGTTTCCCTCTATGTTTTTTTTTTTATTATTTTTTTTTAATGGTAAAGACATTCCCCTTATAAGTCATCTTGCCTATGCTAATGATTGTATCATATTTCCAAAAGGGAATAAAAGAATCAGTGACAAAGTCCTTAACTTTTTACAGCATTATCAAGCAGTCTCGGGGTAATTGATCAATTCCTCGAAGAATTCTACATTTACAACAAAAATATGCCAACTAGAAGGATCCAACACATCACATCATCATCCAACTACACTATTAAAAATCTATCCATATTCTACCTTGGTGCGCCCCTTTATAAAAATATGCTACCTCTTGGGGCCTATTATGCAAAAGATTCAAAACCAAACTAATATTTTGGGAAGTAGGTTTCTAACTTCCAATGGAAGAGCCACTGGATTAAAGGTGTGCCTTGTTCAACACCTCTCTACCTAGTCCAAACTATAAAGCTTCATTTATCAACAATTAGGAAGATTGAAGGCTTGCTAGATAGATTCCTTTGGGTCTCATTTAATTACTCATGGAAATTTCATTGGACTAGTTGGTGATCCTTTTTCTACCCTCTCTATGAGGGTGGTCTTGGCATTCATGACTTCAATAAAATATTCAGGCTTTCTCCTATAATTTCTATGGAATTTCATCTTGCAGGAATCATTTTGGGCTAAATCTATTGAACGGAAGTATGCTAGGGGTGTCCTTGCATCTCAAGTTCGTGTTCCCATTCATGCCTTATCTGTATGGAAATGAATGAAATCTATTGCTGCAAATGTTAACTCTAGTCCATTCTGGAGGGTTGGGAGGGGTAACATCTATTTTTGGTTTGACCACTGGGTGGGAGATGGACCTCTCCATCTTGGTGCCTCAATCATCAGCTCCCTCAATTCCCCTATTGCTAATTTCTAGTTAGATATTGGATGGGACCTTCATAAACTTCAATCAATTCTACCTCAAGAATGTGTAAACAAGATCCGAAATCAAGCTTTGCGTCATCCTCAAAGAATTTACCTACTTGAAAACTAGTTTCCCGAAGCATTTTCTCTATTAAGAAGACTTGTCTCACTTTAAGATCTTCCAATGAGCTAGTTTCACCCTCAATCTCCATTTTCTAGTGGAGGCTCTTCAATAATTGGATCCCTGTTGGAACTAGAATGCAACAAATAGATTTCTCCATTACCTTCAAGAGGAAACAATCTATCACATCTTTTTGCAAAATATTAATTAGTGCAAGAACTATCTAGTACTTTTCTTGGGAGACTTCTTTAACTTTCAGTTGCTCTAGACACATCCTAATCTTCATCCCTATTCTTATTGTTTGGTTTATTTGGGTTGCTTATAATGATTGCAAAGAAACATATTTGTTTCATTGCTAAAGGAAAAGGATTCAAACTTAGAATATGGCACGGTGATTTTTTTGTCTATAGCAAGTGGGGTATTCAATTACTTGAGAAACCTGCCAAGCTACCATTCAATGTTTACTAGCAAAAATCTTCATAGCATTGGCTTAAATTAAACACGGATGGCTACTCCTGAGGTCATCTTGGCCTTGCTATAGGATGTGATATAACTGGATACTTTGAAGGAAATATCATCTTGGCTTTTTATCATTTCATTGGATTGGGCTCTAATAATGAAGGTGAACTTATAGCATTAAACAAAGATCTCCCAACCTGTTTGGAGCTCAGCTTAAATAGAAATGTAGCTGAAATAGATGCTACCATTATTGTCAGTATGCTCTTCTCTAAATGCTACAATTGGAAACTTATAAATCAAGTAAAAAAAACATTTAGCACCCTTTCTCTCATACTTTTAGAGAGGGCAACACTGTTGCTAACCTTTTGCCTAATGAGGCTTGTGATGTTCACCATTAGAGAGTAATCCCCCTCACCCTCCCTAGAAAATTGTTGTCAACAAGTGTTGATTAGAATTAGAATGGAAGTACTTCCCAAATTTCAGATTTCCACAACTGAGCACATTGCACATGATGTTTTTATTAACATTGATTTTTCTTACCTTTTCCTCTTTTGGCTCTTGTAGGCATCTGAGGAACACAACAACACCTTTATTAGGTTAGACAGATTTACTGAATCTCATCCTCCCACCTATCAACAAGGATTTTGGGCAAGGCTTCCACAAACTCAACCCTAATTTTGTATGTCAGGTTTTGGTTTAATGCGATTTCTTTTGTATACTCTCAGGCTTTGGTCTTATGCTAAGAAAATCCTAGCACAACTTTCTCTTCAAGACTATTAATTCCCAACGTTTCTATAGGTCTCTACCTTTTTCCATCCTCTAGCTTTTTAGTCCCTCTACTTTCTATGTACGCCATACCTTTTTCACTCTTGCTTCTCAACTTCCTAAAATACCCCCATGGTCTTACTAATATATCCTTCTTCCTCGTCTACTTTTGAATCAAGGTTACCTACAAGGTCTATTCTTGATTATGAGCTTTCTTTTAGATATTTCTGCCTTAGGAATTTCCATAGCTCCAACCAAGCCAAACAATTTCTTTACTCTAAATATGCCATAGTATTACACTTGAAGCTCCACACATTCTGTAGTTTTTAGCCATTATGGCCAAATTAATAATCCTTTTTGGAGTGGTAAAACTAGAGCTTGTCCAAAATTAAAAAGTTAAGAGATTTTGTCACCCTTTGGTTAACTTCATATTTTTCAAGGACGGTATCTAGTGAGTTACCAATTTTCTTAGCTCACCCTATAACCACATTTGCCCTACCATTGGAATAAGGATTTGTACCTATGTTATACCTTTCTTTGGCATAAAACTTAACTTTCACAAAACCTACTCATAATGTACTGCACATTTATTCTGCTTGCTCCATTCAAGAGGTCTAGTTGGACACTTTTGTCAATGTCAAGGACTTGTTAGATTACCTTTTCAGTATATACCTTTTGTTTTGACAAACTACTCTCTCTTGACAACTGCTTTGGAACTTGCTTGACCCTAATGCTTGATGTCCATGGTTGCCATTACCTCCTATCTTTCCAAAAAATTCACAAGGAACTTGTTGTTCGATTGCATTTCTTTTGTGTGCGGAGCTATCTCAAGAATTCTTGTGAACTCTAAGTATCATGCTCATTTCTCCATTGAGTTCCTACTCTTGAAGATTTATGGGATGGATAAATTGGCTTACTTCTTTGTGAGGGATTTTGGTTGTGATTACATATTGTTGTTCCTTTCTATTTGCTTGAAAAAAGTCAATTTATTATGGCTGCATAGATTACATTTGCCCTTGAGGAAGACAATGGTCTCTGTTGGAAACATGCATGGTACCTCGGTAATTTGGATAGGTTGTCAACTCATTTTGACTAGGTTATTTCCTTTGTTGTGATTAAGCTGCTATGCACTCTTTTTATGCTACTTGGCTTCTACTACATGAAATAACATCTTTTGGCTTTGGGCCCTCTTTTGCAATTATATCAATGTTGGTTCTGGATTGTTTGACTAACTACACACCTCATGTTAATACATCGTGGACAGTTATTTTTGCAAACTTTTGGACTATCCTTTTCAAATACTTATGCATATTTTGTTGAAATTCTTTTGCATAGTTTGCTTATTACACTAATTGACAACGATGGTCCTCTATCCCTACAAATTGATCTAGGAGATTACTCTGGTCAAATCCTAATTTGAAATCATCACTGACACTATGGCTTCATCGAGCTGGGAAAGCAATCACCTAGATTAGACTATTGCTTTTTCTACTATTTTTCTATGTATTTTTGAATTATTATAGTCAGATAATTAGGAACTTTAAATTCTCCATTTGTAAAGCGTAACACTCTTCATGGAGTCATTTTGACTTCTTCTTTGTTTTACATTACTTAGAAATGAAAGGGTGGGGATCCAACAATACCGATTAAAAAAAAAATCTGTTTCTTCAATTATTGAGTCCTTTTAGAATCAGATGGACTGGACATCCATGATTATAAAGTTACTCTAGTGAAGGCATTGGTTGACAATTGTAAAACTGGAGCTAGCATTGAAACTTGTGAGGAGCTTATTGCAGGAGAGGATGACCGTGAACAAGCCGTACTTATTGTTAAGGATCGATTACATGAAAAAATGATTGTATATGAAAAATTTATTACGAGGATATTGACCAATTTTGGCAAAATGGCACTGGATAGAATTCATAATATCCTAAAGGCACTACTGCAGGAGTTTTTTATAGTAACTTCTAGCTGCAACTTTTTTGGGATGGTGAATGGAAAGTGTTTTAATGACCCACAATCAAAGGCCTTAGACATAAACAATAACTCCCTGCTAGGATTGGGAATTGCCACAAATCGGGACATTATTTTGTTAGCTTTGACCAATTTTATTTGAGATAGATGGTCTCAAATTGTTTTCCATTTGAGATAGATGGTCTCAAATTGTTTTGGTGTTGACTTTTCCATTTAGGTCTATTCAGAATGTTGATAAAAATTTTAGCAACTCCTATCAATCGAACATCCCTCTGTTGTGCCCATAAGATCTGAGGCCTATCAAAGATTTTGTCAGAGAATCGAAAGATTTAGATTACAAAAATGATTTAGAAAACAACATGTTAACTAAAGGAAGCAATCAATGATCAAAGAATTGAACTCATATGTTGCTCTCACAAAACAAGACTTTGCAAGGAACTACATGGTTAATAAATTTCATTCTCAACTTAGGTCTATCCAGAATGCTAATGAAAAGTTTAGCAACCCCAATCATTCCAACATCCCTATGTTGCTTCCTCAGAATTTGAGATAGATAGTCTCAAATTGTTTTACCTTTGATTTCATCTCTCTGACTATTTTTGAAGAAAAATGATGCCCCTGGATTTTGGTTGGAGTCATCGAAAAATGGAGAGTATTTTTTCGTTGTTTTTCAAGATTGATTGACTTGTATATATATCTTTCTATGCTATTTCCAAGTTACTGATTTGCTTTCTTGTTAGTTGTTAATGTTTTTCCCCACGAGATACTTTGGATATATTAGTGGATAATATAGAGTATGTTTTCGATTGAAAAAAAGGAAAAATAAAGTTACTTTGATATATATGATTTGATATTGGTGATATCTTTATGTTCAATACGATTTAGTTAATCTTATCTTTTTCCTCAAAAACTTTGATTTAATTGATCAAGTTTGTGATTATTTTTCTTGCTAATGGGGATGCATTGTCCATGTGAACTTTCGTCATCTTCTCTGACAGAGCCTTATAGCCCAACCCCTTTTTTTTTTCATTTCTCTACCAATATCAACTCAAATAAAATGCAAATGGTAGTAATAATCAACCAAACATAATTTTTCATTCAAATATCAAAGAAAACTTCAAACTGAAATGTAAATTTAAATAATCAACTATCGTATGGAAAAACAAAATAACATCAACAGGGGTGGAAATAAAAAATAAACTCAAATTAGAAATCAATCAAAACTCACAACAATATCTAAAACATGCTCAAAGATGGGGTGAAAAGAACTTTCCTTAACTGGTAGGGAGAAGGAGTAACAAAGCGAATCTTGATGGATAGTGACCTAGAATGAGTGCAGTTATAACAAGGGTTTACACTTTTAGAGTCTCAATTGAGCTCTGATTCTTTAGTCTCATTTCACTCTGGGTGATGGGTAATTTGTTGTTTCCTTGTTTCGGGCGGAATTGTCCTGTTCCAACAATTGCCCTTCATAAATTTAATATAATTTTTAAAAAAATTATTAAAATTTCAAATTGGGTATATTGTGAAAAGCCAATTACTTAATTGGGTAACATTTAAAATGTTTTAAGTGGGTATAACTGAAATTTGACATTTGAAACGTGTGAATTTGAGAATTTCCATAATCTTATTTTGTTTCCTATGAATGTACTCATGTGCAGAATTGCAAACGAGCATCATCTGAATCTTTTTTTGTTCCATGTTTGCTCCAATTTAAAAACATAGACCTTGGGTTGTAATATTGCGATGTAGATATTACGATGTAGATAAACTGTTATGATGCTCTTCTTTGACAATATTGCAACTGAAGCACAAGGATTCTTGGATGGAACTAGGGTTGGGTGGAAAGAGAATTTTATTAATTTGGAACTTATTTCCTATATAGATAAAGTGATTTAGTTATATTTAGTTGGATTCCAAAAAAAGGGAATAATGTTGTGGGTTCTCCTATTGTTTATGCTTCTCCTAGGTCATAGATTCACTCTAATTTATGGACTTTTTGAGGTGATATCACAGCTGCCCTTCAGAACCCATGGCTTCTTTTGGATAATTCTAATTAAGTTTTTTGAGATTTAGAGGAAAAAAAGGGTGAAAAACTAACAGTGACAGATGTAAAATTATGTTTCTATTTGGGCAAAAGTATAACTGTGCTCATTTTTTGGGCGAAATATGTTAATTTTGTGGGAGCAATATGTACAACATATACTATATATAACATATTTGGAAAAAAAATTGTAGGGGCAATTGTCCCCATAAGGCTATATGTACATTCGTCACTGAAAACAAATATCTCTACTACATGCATGATGGATGGCATATATGTTAAACTCTCAGTGAATGCCCTTCTCCAGCACCTAATACAACTAAAATCGGGGACCAAGGTAAACAGAAGTCGAATGCCAGAGTGTTTTTGCTATAACCGAAGAGGATGTAGAGGTTGCAAGTGATGTGGTTTCAAGTATCGTTTTTATTGACTCCTGACCTGCTAGAGTTTTGTTAGATTGTGCAGCATCACATCATTTATTTCCCGGTGATTTGCAAATACTTTGGGTAGTCAACTTATTAAATTTAATGACCCTTATTGAGTATCTATGCCTAGTGATAAAGTGTTGACATTTGAATTTGTCCTTAAAGGATGTGGAATATTAATGGACAGGGCTGAATTTATTGCGGGCTTGATTTTGATTAGCATGAGGGATTTCGATGTGATTTTGGTTAAGGATTAATTGTTTAGGAATTATGCTAATGTGGATTGTCTGGGTAAAATGGTTAGATTTATGATTCTAGGGAAGGTAGAATACATTTTTCATTGAGGTTTAAAGAGTCTAAAGAATCACTTTTGATTATTTTGTCCATGCAAGCACTTCAAGCTCTAGAAAGGTTGTGATGGTTATTTAGCTTTTGTAGTAGATAGTAAGGAAGAGGATAAACTTGAGGATATACCTATAGTGAAAAAGATTCCATGCGTGTTTCCAAAAAAATTACTAGGGTTGCCACCAAAGAGAGAGAGATTGATTGATTTTGAGATTAACCTAGTTCCTGGAGCAAACAATATCAAAAGCACCTTATAGGATAGTACCAACTGAGCTGAAGGAGTTGAAAACCTAACTACAAGAGTTTTTAGATATGAAGTTCATTAGACCAACTGTTTCTCCTTGTAGTGCACCACTTTCGTTTGTAAGGAAAATGGATGGTAGTATGAGACTTCGCATTGCTTATCAAGAGATTAATAAGATTACCATTAAGAACAAATATCATCTACTTAGGATTGATGATTTGTTTGATCAACTTTTTGAGATCAAGTATTTTCTAAGATTAATTTGAGGCATAGATATCATTAGTTAAAAGCTAAGAAGGAGGATGTACCAAAACTGCATTCCATACAACATATGGGCATTATGAATTCTTGGCCATAGAGCTGTCAATTAGGGGCCAGCCCAACCCTACCTCATAATTTTGGAGGGTTGAGTTTCAAAAACCCAGCCCCAATAATTTAGCCCGGCCCTTAAGGGTCAAGGGCTGATGAGGGCTGAGGGAGGGACGAGCCAAACCGGCCCTTGGGGCCAAGGTTTTTTTAAAAACAATAAAAATAAAAATAAAAAATTTTTTAAAAAAATTTTAAAATGTGAAACAGTGAAACTACAGTCAGTGACTCAGTCATTAGAATTTTCCTTACACTACTATAGCTGCCAATAGAGATTTACGGGAAAGCAAACTCACACCACTCACCACAAGTCACCTCTCTCTCTCTACTACCTTCT
>JAOXNR010052176.1:0-17332 GCA_028571225.1 Parsonsia alboflavescens | reverse complement strand
TTTTTCCAATTCCCCCCCCCCCCCCCCTTTTTTTTCATTTTCTTATAAATAAATAAAGTAATCAATGTAATGAGCCTACTACTGTAATGGGCCAAAACCCTTCTCTTATAAAACCATATATTCCCCTGTGTAAAAGACCATTTGGTTTCTCCTCTTTTTATCCTTTTCTTAGTAATTTTTTTTTTCTTTTTCTTATTAATATGTGGACACATTGCACTTACACACATGAGCTGAGCTGCCGTATTATTGATATAGTATGAATTAATATACAATCATGCTAAGCTAACACAATTCACAATCTTATACAATATGAATTAAAATACATCCGTCCATATTTCTAATAAAGAAAACTGTAATAAATTTGTTCAAAGAAAATACTCCATGGAATTGAATGTGCATATTTCTATTTTAAGACATTTGAAATTGCATATCTTATTTCCTAAATTAGTTAAAATTCTACAAAAGGAATTGATATTGTTATATTCAAAATAAATTAAGTCAAATACTTTTCATAAAATTTGTTAAAGTTGAAATGAGATATTTAATTCCGAACGGATAGAATATCATAATCATCAATAGGGATGGCAAAATGAGTACTATTTTAGTGAGTATTAATTTAATTTGTTGTAGGTGTGTTTATATTTTTAGTTGAATAGTTCACAGTAAAACTCGATTGAGTTTATCTTACCTATTTCTATACATGCAATAAAATCAAAGAATTACAAGACAAGACTAAAGATATATACTTGGATGTCAAAGAGCAAAGTAATTATTGAATTGAAGTTTATACTATTTTGGATAACATTCAGTACATCTAAACAACTTATAATGTTGAAGCCTCGAGCTTCAACATAAAATGAATATCCAAACACTCAAGAGAAGAAGGATGAGGGAGGAAAAACAATTAATTAAGCAATTAACTTTTTCTTCTCTCTTCTTTCTTTTTTTTAAAATTCATTTCAAATCAAAGAAGTAATTTTCAATCCCACACAAGATATAATTTTACTTTCCTTTTTTTAGACCAAGGAGGGGGTGAAAATGAATATTTTAAATTAAAAAAAAAGAAAAGAAACGAGAGAATGAAATGGTGGAAGAACGGGGTTTGGGGGAAGTGTTACGGGGTGAGGGTAAAATGGTGGGATTAAAAAATGAAAACTTATTCTTTAAAAAAGGAGGAAAAAAAAGAAAGAAAGATGGGGGGGGGGGGGGGGGAGAGAGAGAGAAAAAAAGGGGTGAAATATAAGAAGAACAAAATAAAAAATGAAAAAGAAATATGAAGAAATGACTAAAAAAAGTAAGTATGAAAATTGGAGTGTTGGAGTGTTTTTTTATTTTATAAGCTACTTTAATAACTTAAAGAAAAAGTCAAATAAAAAATCTAAGGAAAAAAATGAAAGAAAAGTAAAAAAGAAAAAAAAAAGATTATGAAAGAAAAAATAGGGAAAAAAATGTGAAGAAAAGTTTAAAAAGAGTAAGCATGAAAATTTGGAGGGTTGGAGCATTTTTTTTTTATTAAACTAACTTCATTGCTTAAAATGTTTTTTATTTTTTTATAAAAAGAAACAAAGAAAGTTGGGAAAAGGAGAAAGAAAGAAAAAAAAGTGAAATATAAACAGAAAAAATATAAAAATGAAAGAGAAATAATAGGAAATAATTAAAAGGGTAAGTATGAAAATTTGAGTTGGAATGTTTTTTTTATAAGATACTTTCGAACTTAAAAGAAGAGTCATGAGAAATCATGATTATTAATGTTTAAATGATTTGAATGTAAATGAGCTTGATTTACTTATTATTAATTTAAATGAGTACTTGAGTACTCATTTTGCCACTTCTAATCTTCAATAGTTCCTTCAAAATAAAAATAATTGTAGTTTTTCCTTCGTATGGATTTTAACAAGAAAAAAAAAAAAAAAAAACAACAACATGTGATAGATAAATCAGATATTGTTTATTCTTTAGCCCTATTAATGGGGCTCTAGATTTTCTAATACACTTTTGTGTAACATTATCTAATATATTAATAAAAAACTTACTGTGTCTGAAAAGATCGAGTATCCTTAAGATTTAGATAATCAAATATATCAACAAAAATAATTAAAAGAGACATGTAAATTTTTTAATGTACAAGAGAGTGTCACACAAAAAATGCACCGAAACCTTCTATTATTAGTCTAAGCAACCAAACTTTTAAGATATATTTATACTTGTCTACACATAAGAGTAACTGAACTTTTGGTTTGAAAAAAAAATGTTATAAAGTGAGTGAATAGTATAACATTTATATGTATATCTTAAGTCATAATTTCCAATCTAATTTAGCAAAAATTTTATAGAAATATTAAACTATATGATTCAATTCTTTTTTTATGGGAAAAATGTATATTGCATTGGATTTGGATCTTTTATTGAACAATATATGTGTATATATGTCTAGTAATGTTATGATAAGCGACGTTGCTTATCTTATGAAACACTCTGATTAAATTTCTAACAATCAACCGATAAATCAACTGCTTGTTTTATCCAAAAACATATGGAGTTGCCACATGAATTACATAGAGGAGCTCGGATAATTTGAGCTTTGTTATCCACTATTGCATTACTCATTATGAACCGTTGCGGTTAAATCTTTAACGGTCAACAATTAAGTCAATTATCCTTTTTCTTAGAAAAAATAAAATAAAATTTGATCAAGTACTCTTAGGGTTTAATTTATAAAATATATCCCTAGTAGAAATCACCCTATTTGTGGGGGAAAAGACTTACTTTTGGATTTTCAATAGTAATTCCATTAGCAATATTTGTTGAAGAATTTTCATCGAAAATCCTAGGTAATATTTTTCGATGGATATTCCCATCACAAAATCCTACTAAAAATGTTCCCATGACATATTAGATTTAGTGAGGAAAATTTTTCGATGGAAAATCCCCTTTCAGTATTTTATTGGTAGAAAGTTTTGATGGATTTCCCCTTACTCGTAGATTTTAACAAAACACCACTCACACATTTTTCTCCTCATTTTCTCCCATGTAGATTTGTCCAGCTATGGAGAGAACCTATTAAAGGTTAGTAATTATTTTGTTTTATTGTATTTTTGTTTACGGTAGATCACATGTCTTTCATAGGTATATTAAAAGTATATTTTCATTGTTTAATGTATATATATACACATAGTAATTTATAATGTAGTTTTAATATAGTTAAGATTTATCACTAATGATATATATGTTTGAATACATATTAATTAAGTTAATATCTGAGGACAATTATTTACTAGTGTATAATTGAAATGCATAAGAAAAATTTATAATTAATCTGCTTATATATGTCACTTTAATATTTTTTCATATCTTAATATTCATCGTGGAGCTAGTGTTCATGATTAAATTATAAGCTGGTTTAATCATGACATATATAGTGCGTACTATAAAGTAGATTTTATTATGATTAATGCTTTGAATTTTTTTAAGTATGATTGATGTTATTTATTTGCTTTGATAAATTGTCCATAAATATGTAATTAATTATTAGTTTGTTATATTTGATTTTATCAATGCATGTATTAATTTGTTTGGTTATGTAATTATGTATTATGCATAGGCGGTTATTGAAACATATATATATATATATATATATATATATTTATATTCACAATCTTATAATTAAATGCTCAAGCTTTTTATAATTTTATCTAATGTATGTTATAGGTGGATAATATTCCTCACAATCGATTATGGATGTACAATAAGAATAATCCTGGTCAGAGAGGAATCACAAATGAGTTATTTATAAGTCATGCTATTCGATTAGAAAAATTATGTATGGAGGGCAACATTACATGTCCATGTTTGAAATGTGAGTTCTTGATGCTGCTTTTGCAGCCTGATGTTGTCAGAATGCATCCATATCGATGTGGGTTCAAATGCAAATATTAGGTATTGGATAGATCATGGAGAAGTGTTACCTAGGCCACCTATTCATAGTACAGGTTGTGACAAAGGTAGAAAGAATAAAGTTAATTCCAAAAGACACTCGCATTCAATACACTAGTGTTAAATACACGTGATGCGTGGTGGGTTTGCATCATCCGAGATGTAATTCAAAATTATTGAATATAAATATTAAATATGATTATATTACAAAATATTTATTTAACTTAAACATCAAAATAAAAAAAAAATAATAATAAAAAAACCACAACTTTTAGGGACAATTTCATCAAAGTGTGATTAGTTTAGTCATTCAAATTTTGACCACAATTATAATTTTTTTTAAAAATGTCCAGAAGAATACTTTTTTGGACAACTATATCCTTGTAAAAAGGTACTATACAATCAACTCATAGATTTATAAACATCATGAATTGTTATTTTTTAAATGTATGAGTTATTTGTTACAACATGGGTCATTAGTTTTAAGTATATTGGTGGTTTGTTACTGTATGGTTTGATAATTTTAGGTAGAGATGAGAATGATAGATGATTAGATTAAAAAGGGGTCATCCCACAATTTTCATTGATATTAATATAAAAATGTGTAATTAATATTTTCAGAATTCTTTTTGACAACAACATTTGTAATTTCTCGATTCAAATACCTTTTCAAAATCACAATCCCGTTAAAAAATACCAACATTAGAGAACGATTGACATTACTTTTATTCATTATTTTATATGGTGATTTAAACATATTAATTGACTATGCTAATAAATAATAATAAACAGTTATAACGTTTATTTCAATGAATGCAAACTCATGAAATTGTTTGTATTCTATTTATTTATAACTTAGTTATTTTATATTTTGCTATACGTAATTACATAATTTAAAAAGAAAAAGATTTGTTACATAAGATTTGCAGTTTTTTGACTTAAATAACTTTTTAGAGTCACATTTTTCCTAAGAAAATATTGATATTAAAAAAAGAATGATTGACCTTACGTTTTATTAATTGTGATACATCATGAATGAGAATTGATGGTAACGAAATTTTAATGATATATTAAACAGTTATAAATAATAGTAAACTGTCATAGTGTATATTTCAATTAATGCATAATTAAATATGTAATGATGATTATTTATATATACTCAATTATAAATATTTTTATTTTTTATTTATTAATAATAAAAAGTTATAACGTTTATTTCAATAAATGTATACTTTTGAAACTCTTAGCATTTTATTTGGTTATATAACTTAATTGTTTTATATTTTAAATATATGTGTGTGTGTGTGTGTTTAACTTGAAATTGTGTACTTGAGATGAGAGGCATAAGTTGCACATGTATAAAGCATTTTATCATCATGCAACTACAAAGTTATCCGATTTGAACATGAGAATTCGACAGAAAAATATGCAATCAATTTGGATGTTTGGACTATGTTCAGACTAACATGAAAGGGTAGTGGGCTTTAGAGGCATTTATGAAAATCTCTTACCAAAATAAGAAAAATAGGGCTTCCGAGATTGTTAGGTCAATTTGGACAGGAGGAAGTATTTCTACTAATACCCATGCTATGACATTAGTAAGAATAAGATATTTTAATGAGCAAAATATAAATATTAAATTAATTGACTTTTTTTTTTTAATGTTATAATAAGTATTTAACTTTAATTGCTTGTTTATTATGAAACGAAATAAATTTAAGGAGGAGAAGTTGGGGAGAAAGTCACTCAAGTTGAGGTGTTTGTGAAAACTCATAAATGCAAAGATGGGATTTGGGTTGATGTGCGGTCTGTGTCTACTTATGTAAGCACTTTGAATTTTATCGACATTAATTTTGAAATTGATATTTTGGCTATTCAATTTCATATTTTAACTTTTAAATTTATTGGAGAGCTATACATCCCACTCCTTGGAATCTGACAGCACATCCAATACTCCAGATATCGAGAGATGGAAAACAACTGCAGGGGGAGTATCAAAGAAAGGACGTCTCTATGGAGCGAATTATTATACTCTTACAAATTCTACTTTTCGTAGTTGAAATTTATAGCAGTGAGTTCGGGTCGGTTTCAGTTCGATTTTGATTTTTGAAGTCGGTTTTTTTTTTCGAAAGTGAAAACCCAAAACCAATCCCACCTTAGTTATTTTATATTTTGGTTTTTATTCAATTATTCAATGGGTAATCGAAATTACCCAACTTCTAAATGGACTTCAAATGATCCGAACTTCAAACTATAACAAAAACTTGCAATAATTACACAAAAAATAACTTTGAATGGTCTAATATCCAAATAGTTCACAAAAAATAACCTTGGGGAATTGCAATGCCTTGGTACTTTTTAAACAAGCCACAAATAGCATCATTTATCAAGGTAAAAAAAAAAGGGATAATTTCAGAGGAAAAATAAAAATTGAAAAAATTTCTAGGAAAAAAAGGTTAATTTCATAACCTATCAAATAAAAATAGAAAAAATTAAGATGAAATATTAAAAATTAGAAGAAAAATTAAAATTAAAAGAATTTAAAAAACATTTATTATCTCATAAAATGCAAATACAAATTACAAATAATGGAAAAAAAAAATGTATTAGTGTCGAGACAAAAAAGGTAGTTGAAAGAAAAGAATAATTTCAGAAGAAAAATAAAAATCGAAAAAAGTTCAACATTGCACTGAGTGGGGATCCAACCCAGGAGTTCTACTGCTAAGCTAAGAAGGAGATGTTAGTATGTAATAGGGTTAATAGAAAAAAAAAAAAATCATCGGTTACAATCATATAAACCAACCAAATTGATTCCAGCTATAAATCGGTTCGATTTCAAACCGACCTATTAACAGAAAAATCAAATCCATCTCAATTCATTTAAGATTAGATCGGGTCAGACGGTTAACTAACCTGCTGCTCACTCGTAGAAATTTAGGTGTAAGTTCGACATTAGTATCATATTCGGAGTTTCAAGTGATGATGAATCAGGTGAGTCAATTAGTTGATCATATGCAACAATTGGGTAAATTGCTAGATTTGGTACAACCTGAGATTCCGATGGAGTCGCTTGTAGCAGGAGAAGGTAACAACTCTACTGATGATGACCTTGATGTCTAGAGACTTTGTAATTTACTTTTCATCATTTCTACATCATTGTATTGAATGTTTAAAGATTTCTTCTAATGTAAGAGTTATTATGGTTTGTTTTAATTAAAAATAATTTTTAATTTTATTGTTTTAGTTAAATTTCATTTGTTATTTTTGAGGGAAAATCCATAACAAATGATGGATGGTTTTTGTGAGGGAAAATCTGCCACAGTTATTTCTAATGAATTTCGACGGAAAGTTTTGTGGCAAAATTTCCAATGCGAATATTACCTACGGAAATTCCATCACAATGCCATTGCAAAAGGTTTTTCAACGACCTTTCAATAAGGGAAAATTTTCACCGAAAATCCTTTTCACAACATAAAAGCAACGAAAAATGGGGATTTTTGAATGATTTTCTTCCGCAAATCAGATAATTTCTAGTAGTGTATCAATGAAAAATAGAAGAATTTATTTTTCTTTTTTCTTTTTATTAAAAGAAAGAATAATTGACTTAACAATGAATTGTGAACTGTATAGGATAAGCTCTATTACTCACTATCACATTACCCTACAATATACATACATACAAACATATAAGCTCTATTACTCACTATCACATTACCCTACAATATACATACATACAAACATATACACACATACATATAGATATATATATATATATTTATTTAGTTATACGGTTGTGCTAAGGCGCTCTCCGGAGGGTGCCTTAATGCGTGCTCCAACCGTTATCGCAACGGAATTTTTGCTACAGTACTCATACAGCCAACCAAGTGGAGCAAAAATTCCGTTACGGTAACGGTTGGAGCGCTCATTAAGGAGCGCTTCGGAGCGCATCTTAGCAAATTTGTATATTTATATATGTTGAAGATTAATTCTCTATTTTTATAGTAGAATTTTTCATACTATATTTTCTATTAAAAATAAAAAATTAATAACGGTCCAATGAGTCAATGACCGCTTCCAGCCCCTAATTCGTTCATCAATTCGTTTCAAAACAAAAATCTAAACTTAATATCGAACCAACATAATCTTTACAGTTCTGTTTCAACATTCAACATGGAATCTCACCTCTGCACCTAATACCCAACAAATCCAAATTTTATCAAGCACAAGTTCATCCATTTAAGTGTTACTTATATTAGGGTCAGACGACATTCTTGATTGATCATTTCTTTTGTTTTGCATTATATTCTTTTAAAAAATAAGAATATAAATCAATATCCATTTAAGTGTATGCACATTATGGTTAGATGACACATTAGGCACTTCCACATAGTGTGAATTGTTCCTTCATCCTTCGAGTGTACAGTACAACTCCTAGAAAGCTGCGGAACAAAACAGACCAAAAAATTTTGGGCGTTTCTCCACAGCTAAGTAAATCTGAACAAATGGAATATTGGGATAAAAGAATATTTTGATAGCAAAACCACAAGAAAATGAAACCAAAATCTCTTAAAAGAGTCACTCGTCTCTCCAATTTTCCTTTCCAGAATCATACTAACTTTGTAAGTACTGCTTCAAAATCTTCAAAAAGCAGGGGAGGGACCACTCAAAACACATCCAAACTACAATTTTCTTTAAATTTATCTTTACACCAAGATCAATCCGGGAAGTAGTAGGATCAGGTTCTCCATTATGTGACATGTATCTATACATACATACATACATATATATATATATATATATATTTATAAAGAGAGAGAGAGAAAGAGAGACATCTCCATCTCTGATACATGTCCGATAGAATAGTTTTTGAAAAAAATAAGGGGTTTGGTCCAGTTTATGAAAAACAAGCCTCAAATGTGTACATTAACAACAATTTTACACACAAGGTACAGCAAATTCTACTCAGACCATTTCATTAGAAAAAGCAACCATATTTAGTAACAGCAAGCACATTTCAGCATACTAATTACATATCCTTCCTCTCCTATACATTACCAGTAAACATCGGGCTCTTCTATTGCATAACTAAGTACATCAAACTGACTAAATATTAGCACAAAGACCTGATTTGATCAAACTTGACTTCAGGAAGTCATGACTACTATCTTCTAATAATCTAAATTCCCGGGTATAGGTTTCAATCCATGGGCCTATAGACCTTTTATCTTTACATCAAGCATAGTAACTACTCTTGCAAGGACAAACATGATCACAAAGACCTGATTTGATCAGGAATGATTTTTTGAAACTTATGTTTGACCAGGAATAGTTTTCCATGACTTATATTTATTGTTCTCCATGTCCAAATGACATTCAAAATCATTCTCATACTTTGTGCATAAAACCTTAATCACCAAGTCATGGAGCAAATCCTCCGTAGCTTGCAAGGTGGTTTTCTCTTCTCCACAACTGGGATCACATTCTCCATTAGCTATGATAAAATAAATTTTAAAGTCAGAGTCGAACTTGCAGATATTTACCAATAATTGCATTGAATATAATTGAAGTTTTTGAATTAGACAAAACCCAAATACGCCATTAGTTAAGTTTATCACTTGTATAAAGGCCAGGATACTTTTGTTCTTATCTCATGTTGGCATTTAATGACAGAATAATATTTGCAGGATTATCGACTAGCATGTGCAAAATCATAAGTGGAATCACATCAAGGCTATGAAAGTCAGCTGAAGCATTCAGAAGATGCTTTGTAGAAAATTCAGTAATGTCATATAGATTTAAATAATTCAGGAATTTAAGGTCACTCAAAAAGAAAATAAGATTAGGTATTCACTCAGAATAAAAGCAAGAGACTGGCTTCATATCCTGCAATCATTCTGCAGTCCCAAATTCAGAAAGTTAAGGACTCTATGGCACTTAATATCCAAAGGACGACCAAATTCTAAAACTTATACAAATCGAAATAGCAGTTGAACAATCACATATTATGATTTGGAAGAAGATTAGAAGAAGCAACCACAAGATAGGAACTTGTTGAAATTTATCTATGCCTATACAAGTGGAGGTAAAATGGACTAGTAACTGTGTCAAGGGTCTCAGGGCAACCCAGTACCTACTCTCAGGGTCTATAAAATACAATTAGCAGATAAGACACACAAAAGAAATTTTTAGCAAGAGATTTGATAATAATTATTTTGAGAAAATCCTTTCATACCCCTCTCTAACGTAATATCATATACAACCAGAAGATAACTCATCCAAGGAATATTCTCATCAGTAGATTTATAACACATTTAGAGAAACCCCATCAACATTTTCTAAATTAGTGAGGAAATAATTTATGCTAGTTGTTATTTGATTCCAACTTTAGTATTTTTCATCTATCTGTATTAGGTCCTTCACGTATGCTACAATGCTTTGTCTACAAACCTTCAATTCCAATTATCAATCTAGATAAGGAAATGCTTTGGTTCAAAGGGATAATAAGCATTGGAGCACAATCCGGCCATTGAAAAAGGTATCAGAAAAAAGAACTACATTCTAAAATAGACCCTACAAAATGATCCTTCGAGTAAAGAGCAGATGCAAAAGGAGTATAATAGTTTTAACCTAAAAGAAGTGGACTGGTTCAGAGAGCGAATAAGTACTGGAATTCAAAACTATGAAAAAGGTCTCAGAAAGAACTAATGAATAACTAAAAATAGAGGCTAAAATGTTCCTAGAAGCAAAACTGTTCTTGAAAGCTCTTAACAACAACTTTACTCAATATGGACCAGAAATTTACGGGGTTGGAAAGAAAAAATACATGTTGGTATAGCCTTTGGTATCATTATTAACATGGAATTATTTTCTTACATATAGTCTGTTCATAATTCTAAAGGAAATACATTTTTATTCTTCCCAGGCAAAATAATTACCAGTCTAATAGATCTATAAAGTTCCAAGGGTGTGAATACAATGTGTGCATAGGTCCTTAGTCCTCACTTCAGATTATTGCACATTGATATATTTAAAAAATTTTTCCCGTTAAAAAGCTTACATACACAATTATTTGAGTTTCAAGAACAACTTTATTATACAGCAGGTACTCCAAAATAAATGGGTTCAATTGTTACTCCCTAGACCTGGCAATTGTAGGAACTAGTCTCTGCCTTTGGCTGGGACCTGTCATTATTGTATTTGTTATGAAGTAAACTACTTATAAAGTGATTGTCAATGTAAGAAAATTTTTGAAGAGTAAGCGTAAACTATCTTTACTGTCTTTTACATGCACATTACTTGATGGCTCTGCAGGTTGAATATCATGTTTCTTTCACTTTATTCTTCTTCATGAATTGGTAATGGTGACAAAAAGTTTTTAGTTTAAGCATATCTCAGCAAGTGTGTCAAACATTATTAATTTTTTATTTCTTTGTAGTGTTTCAATTGGTTTTTGATAAAAGCTAGATAGAGATCAATTTACCTAAATTCATGATATCAATAGTGCATGCGCCAAAATGTTTAGAAATGGATGATTGAGGTAAAATATGCAACTCCGATATAAAGTCATAAAGAGCTTGGGTATCAGAAAATTTAACTTTAAAAAAGGAGTAGAATTATATCATAATCTTTCCCACCTTGCATTAAATTTATTACTCAGTTTATTCTGAGAAATCACTCACTGAAATTTTGTCATCAGAGATTTGCAAAAATCATAAGGTAGCAACATGAACAGAACAAGCTTAAATTCTAGTGCAGATCCTTACCCGTTTGTGCCTTTCTTTGGTCCGTTCAACCTGGAAATGAAGAGTATCATAAAAATCACTTATTAGTTCACATAATAGAATTAAATAAAATGCATTTTATTCTTATGCAAACTTCTAATTGACAAACAGGATCCTGCTAAGCTTATTCAAGAGATTTCAGAGACAAAATTTTCAGGTCCAATATAAACTGTTTCTGTTGAGTTAATGCACAAGAAAAAGAATTCAGAATAGCCAGAAAGAAGAAATCCATAAGTAAATGAGAGAAAGAAGGTGGGCTTGCATATCTACCATTCCTTGCTTACATAATTTTTTAAAGTATGCAATAAAGTAAAATAAAAACAGTGGGTGCAATAAAATTATGCAGTAACATCTTGTGGCAGACCTACAATGTGATTCAAAAGAGAGTCAAGAATTCTCGACACAGAACCTAGAAGAATTTATGAATCCTGACATAAAATTGGTAAGCTGGGGATGCCATCCCCCAGAAGTAAAATAAGTGAGATAAAATTGCAAAGTAGAGCAATTATTTTAGCAGGCAGTTGAATCACCAGAAGCAACTCCTTTCAAGTTAATCAATATGAATTCTATATAAAACTCATAAAACTTATCACTTTCCTAGTATAGATATCATATTATGGAAGCAAATTTCATGTTCACTCATTTGAAACCCAAAATGAAAAAAAAATGGTAAAATTTGGCAATGTGTATTACATTTTAGCCACTAGACAACTAGTGGGTGCCATTTCCATAAGTATGTTACCCAAATCCTTTCCACAATGTCTATTATTTTATGCTACAAGTTCTAATTCACAGAACCAACCCTCTAAAACTTCATCTCCATCGTCTGACTAATAGACAACAGACAACCCTCAAAAGTTTATCAGCTTGAATTATTAAACCAATTATCTTGCTCGAACAAATGAGAACAACAAAGTACATATAAAACAAAAAATCTTAGAAGGGAGATAGAATTACCTTCTCTGTCATTAATCGCTCGTTCTCCTCTTCTAGCCTCACTGCCATCGCCTCCAATTCAACTTGATATGCCTAAGGACACAAGCCAATCATCACCGTGGAAACAGGGATTTACGGGAAACCCAGAAAAGAAAACGAAACAAAAATTAGAATACAAAATGCTGTTCTTTATCCAATTTTTCACCTGTTTACGCTCTCTAGACCTTGCTGCAGACTCCCTATTCTTAATCATCCTTCTTTGCCTCTGCTGTGCAGCCTTATCCATAGGTTCCAATAAGCTTGACGTTCTCCTCTTCAATCTCCCAGTTCCTGTACTTCCCCTTATGTCTACTCCTCCATTTCCATATCCCCCCGTTCCTCCACTATCCAGACTCCCTTGCCTCGCCATGTAAGGAGCATCAAATGAAAACATTCCACTACTAGACCCGGCCTCCACTTTCACTTCAGCTGGCTCCACCACGGCCACCTCATCAACCGCTCCAGCCTTCACCAAGAAATCTTCCAGTGTCATCATTTCATCCATCGCCTCCTCCTTAGGCTCCACTCTCCGTTGTTCACTCATCTTCCCCGCCACGATCTCCCTCCAGACCTCATCGACAGTCTTCTTCCTCACCGGAGCCTGGGCCTGAGAAGCCTGAACATCTGCGATCGGCGAAATTGCTCCTGCTGCATCCAGCAGTGTAATATCCGCATTCAACAAAGTATTCTCTGACGTCGCCGCAGCCGGAGATTGGCTCTCGCTGTCGTCTCCGCCATACATATTCTTTAAAAATTCATCAACGGTCATCAACGAATTAGATGACGTGTCCAAATTCCTGCTTTCGTTATCCAAATTCAAAATTGGTTGAGTATGAAAATTACGTAACTCCGGCTCGATTATCGGGTCGGGTTTCGAGACCGGATTTCGTCTGTGATCCGAATTGCGAGATGACGTGGATGTCGAAGAAGCCATGAGCTTCGACGACGCCATTGTTCACGGCGATCAGAAATATGTAAGTCCGATCACGACAGTGAATTATACATATAGTACAGTACCTCTGTGGACATCTGCGAGAGAGAATGCGTGTGCAGGTGTTAGCAGTGTGTTTTTCTAGGGTTTTGGATGATTGATGATTGATTGTTTTGATTAGCGGAGAGCGGTGAAAGTGCTGATCTTTTGTTGGGGAATGGGGATTTTGAGAATGACAGGGTTATTTTGGGGAAAGGATGGACACGTGGAACCACGGGGGTGGATGGTGCGAGGGGGTGGAATTTTAGGAACAAGAGACGGCCATGATACAATGTGCCCTCTTGGAAAGTTGGAAGCAAAAGGTCCACGTTATGCTTTGCTATCGGTCAATGTTTTCATACTTGGACAAAAGAACCGGCCCATTTATAACTCCTTCGGTCTGAAAACCCAAGTCATTTAAGGTTTTTTATTTGTCAAACAATATGGTAAGTCATTATATAATTCCTCTATTTCAATTTGTTTACTATTCAAAGAAAGAGCATTTGTTTTAAAATATTTGTTATTTACATATCTCATAATAAAAATTACAAGCAAATTTTTCATTTTATCAATAATAGTCAAACTTTTTAATCTTTCCCTATGATGCATTATTAAATTCCAACCCATCAATTTTAAAACTCATCAATCTTATTAAGATTAATCCCAATTAAAGGAGGAGAGAAGAGAGAAGAGAGAAGAGAGAGGAGTTGGGATAAAATTATCCAAAAGAAGTAATATTGTATTATCTTAATTTGGGTGTTACAAACAAATTGAAACATAGGGAGTAATTATCAATTCATACTTATTACTCCCTATGTCTCGCATTATAATGCTTTTGCAATATTTTGTAAAAAATAAGGAAAACATTTTCTGCCTAAACTACACTTCTAACTTGCACAAAACCTTAAAAAATTAATAAAGTCAAGAGCATTTATGTTAAGACATCCCTTCATCTTCTTTATGGAAAAAATTATTTTCCCACTTCTGCTAAAATATTTCCACTAACAATACCCATTGATTCATTTCATCTCTATTATTGATTGCTGAAAATTCTCCTTAAACCCCAAAGCCTGAAAGCTCATCTCATAACGGACCCATTCTTTTGAAAAAAGGGCAAAAAACCCAAGAACTCTTCACATAGTCGGTGACTCCCAACGGGGAACGTATCTCAGCACGACTTCAATATTACAGAGTGAAGGAAAATGGAAGAAATGATTTCAAGCTATAATAATCAACAACAACGGTTTGGAATTGACGATTCAAACGTTGAAGTTGAGGGGCATTCAAACTCACAGTTCCATCTTTGTACACAAGAATCAGCCAATTTTTTTATCTGAATTTGGTTCCGAGTGATGAGTCTAACAATTTCATTGATTTGAACTCAGAATCCCTACAAGAAGATTTAGGGATTCCTCCTCCAAACATAGATAATCTCTATCTAGCTTGATATTTTTAAAATTTATTATTCTCTAGGTTTAATTTACAGGGTTTTTTTAAAAAAAAATTTCAATTTATTTTTTTTTGTATGTGATATGAATATATGGATCGTTGTATATGGTTTAAATGGTTTTTTTGGAAAGTTTGAAACTTTTGGAGTGGGACCTTAGCAGTGCTAAAGGTACGAAGTTGTCACTCTAAAATCAATAATGGTAGAGAGATCTACTTTTTTTGTCAAATTTAGGCCATAAAACTTTAGTATTGAAATTAAGCTTTTATAGCCACCCTCTTCTGCACTAGCTAGATTTTTCCCGTTTGAATAAAATCTTACACAATGTCATAATCTTTCACGTATCAACAAATGATTTTAAGTACACACAAATTCATTGTAGTTTTGGAATACCAATATAAAATTACAAGAAACTATAGCTTTGATAGCCAAAGGACGTACTTGGCAAGGATTTTCAACATATGAGAAAAAACGCAGAGAGAAACATATACCTGTGTAAGACTTTTTTGAAGTTTGAATAGAAGTATGAAAACAGTAGAACCACATCTGGTTAAGGAAGGTGATCAAAATGTATTTAGGAGATTAGATGCAACCAGAAATTGCAGGCCAACAGTTACTTTTTACCTGACCAAGAAAATATATTTTGCATGGAAACGAAAAATGTCCCTTCATATTGCTAAAAAGCTTTTCCCTCAAGCAAATCTTGCCTGAAAGAATGTTCTAGTTTATCTGAAAATACATTCAGACCTAGTCCAAAACAAATTTAAAGTACGTCCATAATATGTAGGGATTTGAACATATTATTGCAAAAACAAAGTGAAAAATTTCAAGAGAGTAGCTTGTTAGCTTGTCCATCCTAGATGATCCTTATAATTTAGAATATGGATTGATAATTCTCATGTATGTACTAAATTGTCCATCCAAGATTCCCATTCACAATTGCTATTTATGTAAGTCCAATGAGAAACCTCAAGCCATGTAATAGTTTGGAGTGTAATTCTCATCAACAGTCTAAATGCTAAAGCCCCAAAAAAGTAACACTTTTAGCTTATCATCATGACGGATTAAAATTGAAAAATTAAATGAAGTTTCAAGTTTCTTTATTTTTTTGACTTTGGAGATTTATATTTGTCATAAGCAGAAAATCATGAAGTTTACATTTGTCATTAGCTTATTTCAAAATTTCTAATTTATACAATCTCAATTAGTAAAGTTATACTTTCCTCTCTCTCTCTCTCTCTCAATCTATATATATATAGAGTTTAACTACTGCACGCTCCACCGCGTACATTAAGGCACGCTCTCGCCGTTTTCGTAATGGAGGATTCAACGCTGCACTGTTTGAAATATAACAAAATGATGCCGTAAAACATTGAACAAAAATTTCAAAAATCACACCGAATCTTCTAGCCTCTGCTTCGCTCCCACACAGATAGAAATCCTCTTGAACCTTCGACCCACCGACTCAGCTCGACAGCCAGTTTCCACCTCCACTGTGCATTGTCGGAGTGAAGCCGCCGGAGTTCACTTGGTGCCCTTCAATGATTCTGAGTTGCTTGCAGAAGATTTTAAAAAATAAGATCGGTCTAGGGCTTGAAAGATTCAGCTTTCAAAGTTTTTCATTCTTCACCTCACAGATATTGCAGAGCTCTCTCTGTTGTCCGCGATTCAAATTTCAAGGCTCAAAACCATTTTGCAACGTTGCAGAAGAGACTTGATGACAAACCCATCGGAAAAAGTCGGTAGGGAAGAACATTGACAATGGCTACCACAATGTCGGCCTACCAGAAGCTTTTGGGTATTGATACTAAAATTGTCTGTGTCAGTAGAAACTACGCTGCTCACACCAAGAACTCGGAAACGCCATTCCTAAGGTTGTCCTTTTCTATCCATTTCATAGCACAAGATTGATTTTTGCTTCCCTTTTTTTCTTTTGGGGTGGAGTGATGTTTGATTTTGGGTATGAAAATGTAGGAGCCCGTGTTGTTCTTGAAGCCTATGTCGTCTTATTTGGAGAACGGAGGGAAGATTGAAGTGCCGCTGCCTTTGGAGTCGCTGGATAATGAGGTGGAATTGGCCGTCGTCATCGGTCAATGAGCAAGGGACATCTCGAAAGCTTCTACTATGAATTATGTTGGAGGTTCTACTAAAAAAAAAAAAATTCAAAATTTTTTAAAAAGTTTATGCATTTCTAGATCTTGAATTTAGAAGACGGGTGGGTGAGCT
>JAOXNR010052175.1:0-17338 GCA_028571225.1 Parsonsia alboflavescens | reverse complement strand
TTTTAACTGAAGTTTCAGTTTGAACAATATTAATATTTTCATTATGTTGGATGATTGTAATAGTATTTTCTAATCCTCGTACTTTATGCGTTTATGTTTTCAATATTATTCTGGGTATGTAATAGTATTAGTGTGGGATTTTATGCTCTTTGCTCTATGCTTGGAATGTTAGGATGCTATTGCTCGGAATGCCTGGAATGCTGAAAGGTGAATTCTGGGTATGCTTGGAATAACTTTATCAATGCATTGCAACAGTATGTCAAGTTGCAATGTAGTCAAAAAAGCTCTTAGGTCAAAGCTGGTCTTTGAAGATATTTTGGAGTTCAAAAGGAATTAAATATTCTAGGATAATCAGCGAAGTGGTTATTTCTTATGTGACTTGTAATGCAATTCTGTCTTGCGTTTTACATGAGAAGTTATATAGGCTGTGACAGCAATATCAAGAGTGGGTGTTATGTCATCAACAAGCAACTCAATTAAAATATATGAATGGTATCAATTTTAGAATATATTGGAAGAAGTCAAACATATAAAAGGTTGAGCACTCAGATATGAAGCTGAGAGAGAAGAATTGGGCTGAAAATAGTGAGTGGATATCTGAGTTACATATTGCTTGAAGGTTATATTATTGAGTTCGATTCAAGCAATTTTCATTTTTGAGAGATTATTGAAGTTTTTACATTTGGTGATCACATTGCTCTCAAGAAGATCAGAAGATCAATCTTATTCTCTATTTGATCGAGGTATTTTGCAAGTTCTGGTTGGGAGACTATTTTAGAGGATATTACAAAATTGGAGAAAGTTGCATCTTCAGTGGAAGGAGGTAGAAACTGACTTTGGAATAAAGACAGTTTTGATTTCTTTGGGGCAAAGAAATCCTTGCAAGGTTCAAGGAATTCATCAATCTCAAGTGGCTTGGGATTTTGCACAAGCTCTATTGTAATTCTTGGCGAGAAATTAGAGTTGGTTGCATTGTCTTTCTTGTTGTAACCAAAAATATAAAAGAAATTAATCTGGGTGAGGGCCCCGCAGAATAGGCAAGGAGTTGTCCTATCTGCGTTACCAAATGTCTTTGTGTTCTCATTTTTAATTTTTGTCTATTTGATTTAGTTAGAATATTCTGTGAAGTTACAACACACCTAGACATAACAACACGAACGTAGTTTTCACAGTGCCCAAAGGACATCAAGAGAGGTTCCATCCACCCGAATGGAAAGCCCAACCATATTACCCATTTGTAGGAGCATAGACTCTCTATAGTACTCCATAGGAAGAAGGGCAAATCTCAACCAAACCAAGGTTGAACTTACATCAGAATTGGCAGTACAAAAATTAGGTTTACATTTTGAGACTGTCAAATAGTGAGCAAGCACTATCCAAGGGATTTTCAACACAAATAAGTAGTCTTCTCTACTCTCAAAAAGCACCACCAAAAAACAACTTCAAATCCACAAGATTACAGTCCCACTGTAAACACCACATATCCTTAAGAAGTTGTTGCAAAGTCGTAAAGGATATATCTTTACCTAGTAAATTCAAGAGAAGGGCTCTACTCCAAGGTTTTCTCATGTCCTTATAGTTCTCAACTGAGACCACTATATTAGGCCAATTTGGTTGTGTTGTTGAAGTTGCAGTTACAACAGTAACCAAAAATCTGATATGGTGTTTTTCATCTTCAAGATCATCAACCTCCCTCACATTGGTGTAGAGCAGAGGTCATTGAGATTGTTCAAGCACTACTGCACTAAAGCTTTTACCCCACTTGTGCACTCTATCATCACCATCATCGTCTGCCGGAGAGAACAACCCGTGGTGGTCAACATCAAATCTCCTTTTGGCTATCTTCTTATTACAAACCAATTGGTTGGCTGCGTTCATCATTGTTGTACAGTCTGTCAAAGTAAGGGTTTCCTTTATCATCGAAGTTCTCTTCTAATATTTATGTTATAGACTTTCCCTTTTTCTTTTTCTTTTTACACCCATCTCATTCCTTACTCTCTTTGTATATCCTCTAGCCCAAGAATCAATAATGGTTTATGTTAAGCTTAGGGGTAGGCATATATAGCAATGTTCCTAAACTTCGATTGGAAAATGAATTGGATTAGCAAAGGGATTAAGGTTGAACTAGTCAATCAAGCCGAATTGAATTAGGTCATACTGAATTTTTGAATTTAATTTGCAATAAATAAATAAATAATCCTTCATAATAATGAAGCAGAGGCTTCGTCAATTCTTCGTGATAGTAACTACCATCGCCCTATGGAAATTCTTTCTCTAGTCTCCTACTCGCTCTAAACTTCTACCACAAGGCAATGACGGCTGTGCCGCCTCCAGATCCTATTGCGCCACCAGGGGCTTTGCCAGCTCCTTCTCCATGGGGAAGAGGCTCATTCTCATCTATTTTCAAACCTCAAGCTGCCATAATTGCTACCCCTGCTACTCCAATGAAAACAGCACAAACATTCAAAGGGGAACCCGAGTTTTTCTTCACAAAAGCTGAGATTGCCAAACTTGCTGAACTATTCAGGCTGGTGCTAATTGGCAAGTTCTTATATGGGAAGCCGCCCCTCGACATGGTAAGAAAAACTATGCAAACCATTGGTCTTAAGGGTGATTGTTCAATATGGCTGATTGATGCTCGTCATATTTTGATCCGAGTTTTGCACGAGGAAGACTATTGCCGTCTATGGTTCAAAGGCATTTGGATGATTAGTGGAATTCCAATGAGAATACTAACATGGACGCCGCAATTCCATGTGAAAGAAGAGCCATCAACGATCCCGGCATGGATTTCCTTGCCTGATCTCCCCATTCATTTATTCAAGAAGGAAATTCTACACTCGTTTCCGTCAATCGAAGGCCCCTAAAAGTTGACATTCCTATTGTTAATCTTTCCAGACCTGGCACGGCTAGGGTATGCATTGAATTGGAATTGCTTTGTGCTTCGCTGAACAGAATTTGGATAGATTACAAGGATTCCGATTTCTCGCAACCCTATAAAATATTAGCATACATTGAAATATTGTTTTTTCTGGAAAAAATTGGACACCTGATAAATTGCTTTCACAAGAAAAATCTGGAATTGAAGCCAAAGCCGCAGGCCACCAAAACAAAACCAGTACCGTAGAAACAGAAGGGAAAACCCACACAAATCTGAAAGCTCAAAACCATGGAAACGATGGATCCAACAATACAGCAATCACTGGGGAAATAGCCATTGGTGCAGGAGGCTGATCAAGTAGAGGAAAATCTAGCCACGACGCCTACCGCTCAACTAGATCAATCACCCCCAAATCCACCAGGATAGAAACTTGCCGGAAGCCCTAGCTCAAGCAAGGACTCTCTGCAGAAGGATTCCAGTAGTGGTACACATGTAGCTGCAGAGGTTAATTCTATTGTGGAGCCAACTTCAGCTTCAACTTCAGGAGAGCAGATTGGCGCAAGTAGCTTACAGGCTGTTGCTCTTAGTTCCTCCAGTGAATCAGTCTCAAATCAAGACTTAATTAATCCTATTCCGAAGGACAGACATATGGAGTTTGCTGTAGATGCAGAGGGCATCACGGTGATAGTTGATTTACCAAAATCACTTGGGGTTCAGGTTGTTGGACCAAGTGCTACTAAAAAGAAGAAAGACATCCCTGTCTCGAACGTGGTTACAAGATAACAATCTTGGCATTGCTCTTCTTCAAATTCGTCAATATGAATAAGTTTCTCATATGGAATATTAGAGGTATTGGAAATTCTGCTTCTTTGGATAAATTGAAACATTATATTTTCTAGCATGAACTTCAAATCGTAGCCATCTTAGAACCTATGCTTAATTGTTCGCAGATTGCTTCCCATGCTTTTAGACACAATATGCCCTATTTCTACTCTAATTTAAGTTATAAGATATGGCTATTTTGCAATTTGAATTTGCGTTTGAATATTACACATGACTCACATCAAATGATATCTTGCTCGGTGGAGAATTATTTGGGTTTGGATCGGGTATGCGTATGTCCTTTGTCTATGCAGCTTGTGACTACATAGCTCGGAGATCATTGTGTTGGGAGATGGCAGCACTTTCGAATACCTCTGAGCCGTGACTGATAAGGGGGGACTTCAATGTGGTACGTTCCACAAATTAAATTTTGGGTTATCCTCCAATAATATGACCAGTTCGGGAGTTTAATGACTTTGTGGATCATTGCAGCCTTCTGGATTTACCTTTCGTTGGCAACAATTACACTTGGTACAAACATTCTTTTCCACCACTTTGGAGAAGGTTAGATACGGTATTGGTTAATGATATTTGGTAGAATACATATCATAGTATATCCCTAGAACATCTGCCTTGCATTCCCTCGGATCACAATCCTTTGCTTGTCTCCGCTGCTGTGGCTTTTAGCCAAGGCCTGAGGTCCTTTCGTTTTCCAAAATATGTGGGTAAGGCACAAGGATTTTCATTTTATAGTTGAATCCTCTTGGCAGCAGCCCATTGGAGGTGATGGAATGCGCAATTTGGCTGCTAAATTGCACAGATTAAAGTTTGTTCTGGCAGCTTGGAATAGAGACACATTCGGGTATCTGGAGTCTAATGTAACAAGAGCTGAGAACTTGGTGACTTCTCTGGAAGAAGTTTACATGGCAGATAGGATGGAACAGAGCCTAACGAATCTACATCGTGCGAGGGCAGACTTAGTTTTTCATCTAAAGAATTAGGAGATTTTTTGGAGACAAAAGTCAAGAGTTAAATGGTTAAAGGAAGGGGAGGGTTACACTTCTTACTTTTCGAAATTTTGGCACATTAGTAAAGCTGGTCTGTACATCCATAAAATACAATCTAGGGATGGTGGTTGGCTTATGGATTCTCAAGATATAGAAAGGGAAGCTGTGACGTTCCTTTCGAGACTGTTAACAGAGGAACCAAGTTGTTTGCGCAAACCAGACAGCTTCACCTCCAATATTCCATTAGTCATTACCTCAACTCAAAACAGAGATTTTTCAAAGCTTCCAAGCTTGGACAAGGTCAGATCAGTTGTGTTTGAGCTGGATGGATAGAGTGCTTTAAGGATCGATAGGTTTCCGGGAAGCTTTTATACAACTTTCTGGAGCTTGTTACAGCAAGACATGGTGTAGGCGGTTTGGGACTTTTGGTTCGTGATTCGAATGCCCTAGTATTTTACAGCAACACAAATCATTCTACTTCCAAAGCGAAGCAACCTAGCAACATTTGCAAACTTCGGTCCTATTAGCCTCTACAATTTTACCTCCAAGGTAATCGGGAAAGTCATTTCTTTACGTCTTGCAAAGTTGCTTCTAGATTTGATATGTCCAAACCAAGGAGGTTTTGTGAAGGATAGAAAGAACTCTAAAAATATCCTTCTAGCTTCTGAATGGATGTACTCCTTGAACAAGAAGTGTATGGGGGGAAACCTGATTTTAAAATTGGATATGTTAAAAGCGTTTGACAGAGTACGGTGGTCTTTCCTGTTCGAGGTGGTGCAGAAATTCGGGTTCGAAGAGCATTTTCTGAACTTGATACATAAGTGTTTGGCGTTCAATAAATTTTCAGTTACTATCAATGGTAAATAGTGCGGTTCCTTATTGTCTTCAAGAGGTGTTCGTCAATTAGATCCATTGTCTCCTACTCTGTTTATCCTAACAGCAGAAGTGTTGTTAAGAGGCCTCAACAATCTCTTCCATCAAGGTGAAATGGGAGTCTCCCCATTTCTCATTTAAGTTTTGCAGATGATATTGTAATCTTCACAACAGGACTAAAACAAGGACTACAAACATTGATTGAATTCTTGGAGTTCTATCAAGATTGTTCGGGACAAAAGTGAACTTCCATTAGAGCTCAATGTACCTATCAAAGCATATTTCTCAGCAACGTTGGACTATGCTCATCACGAAATGCATAGAACAAAGCTTGCTAATGATCTACCTTGGCTGTCCGGTTTTTCCTAGCAAAGCAAAAGCCATATATTACACGCCTCTTGTAGATAAAATTAAAGCACATATCATTGGATGGCAGAGGAAATATCTATCTCCAGGGGGTAGATTAATACTCATCCAATATGTGCTTTCAGCTATGGCAACTTACCTATTGGCAGTCACAAATCCTTCGCAGCAAGTAATAAGGGAGTTGGAAAGCCATCTTGCTCAATTTTTCCGTGGTGACTCGGAATATGGTAGCAATAGACATTGGTGTAGATGGGAACACGTTTCTCAACCATATGACAATGGGGGTCTAGAAGTTCAGACGCTGCACAGAATCATCCAAGTGCACAGCTCCAAGCTTTGGTGGAAGTTTCGAACATCTGACTCGTTATGGGTCCAGTACTTAAGAATGAAATACGAAGATCAGCTCGGAGCGACATTATTTGTAGGTGGATCACCAGTGTGGAGATGCATGAGAGAGGCGTTGAGCTGGGCTAAAAATTTTATCATTATAGACAGAATCCAAGGCGCGGATGTTCCTATAAGTTGTCTGTCCTCAAGTGGTGTTTTCAGAATTTCAGATAGTGTTTCAACTCTTGAAGAAGAAGAACTGGACAGCTTCACACCCGAGCACTTTTTCCATCCCAAAATTCCATTATCTTGGTCTATAACAGATTTTTGCCTACTGATGATATAAGAGACAGTTGTAGGCACTCAATTGAATCTATCTTACATCTGTTTGGCGATTGTCCAATAGCTTCAGAAATATGGATACATTTCAATTCGGTAATTGGGATTGCTGGAGGATCATCACTGGGGTTAATGGAGCTCATACACAATTGGAGGCAAGAAAAGAGATAGTTGGGATTGTTGGCAACGCTTCTTCTAGTGCTCATTTCTCATGAAGTTTGGGTTGCACACTTAGCATCAATATATTTAGAAGAATCTGGCAATAGTAGGAAGATCATTGGTAAAATTATCTGGTACCTTTATCACATTAGAAAGGCATATCGTATGCCCATTCTAGATAGTCATTTTGATTTGCTCTTGCTCTAGCTTTATTTCAATCCTCTTTTGTAAGGCATTTTTGCCCTCTCAATTTTAATGCAATAAACAGGATGGGCTTTGCCTAACCCCTTGTCCTCGGATGGATTTTTTTCTTTTTTTTAAAAAAAAATCCTTCATAACAATAAGCCTGAAAAATGAAAATATACATAATTACTACTTGTTATAATCATTTGCAACATCAAACTTAAACTCAAACAAAATATATCCATCACAATACATTCAACAAAATCATTCACAGACCTCAAAAATATATTATTTGAGAATGCAGAAAATGTAGGGATGGAAGTATATAAATCCAATTTTAATATAGACCATTCTGAGGATTCATGATTAACATCAACTTCATCTCCATCTCTCCAACATCACATGGAAGGATATCGTCTTAATTTCTATAAATTAATTTTTCTTTCCATTTAAAACTTTTTTTTATCCCTTCTTTTACAAGTTTTTTTATATATAAATATATACACTAAATTTATAGATTTTTATGATTAGTTATAAATTCCAGACTATGTCAGGTAAGAGCGGTTTAGAAGAATAGAGGTGGTGGTCCCTATTTCCTACTTCATGCAAAAAGCGGCAAAATGGCATGCATGTGAAGAAGCCAAAAACCGCAAGCCATGAGTCCGGCTGGACAGAAGGATGTGGGCAAATAATGAAACTTTAAGGCACATGCATATTGGATGGCAAAAACTACTCAGAGATATAGGATAGGGCCTAGTTAGCGTATTGAAATGAATCTACTTTGAAGAAATCGACGTGCAATTTCATTCATACTAAACTTCCCCAACAATCATAGATTCGGAGATGCACAAGCTAGATCTAGGTTTTTCATGTTACAAAATATATATATATATATGTGTGTGTGTGTAGAGAGAGAGAGAGAGAGTGGCAGAGATAAACAAAACAGAAAAACAGACGCAATTTTACAAGATTCGAGCATCGGTGGAGATAACCAAGGAATTAGGAGTTAAAATCTGTGGCGAAGGTGAGACAGTCCTACTGTTTTAGTCAAAATCAGTTGATCGAATTTGTCCATTTTTCTTGTTTATAGGTCCTGATACTCATGGACTGAAGTAATTGTGTGCTTTAACTGTGATTGGGTTGGAGCGTGTTGTCTGATGTGCTAGCATTTGGATATAGTCATGTGATTATATTCATTAAGGCTTAAATTTCACCTGGAAGACTTTCTGACTTTCCCGGCCGACGTGCTCACTGCCCTCGAAAACTTCAACATGACAATCAGCTCCTGTTGGTGTGATCACCTGCAGATTTATGCATGTACTCCAGCTCCTATCTCATTTCTAGCTTAATTGATTTATTTTTTCTATATGGTAGTGTTTATATCGTCCTCTCATCTGTTCTGGACCAGCTATGGTTCTGTGAGAAACAAGACATTTGAGTGTGAATAATGAGTTTGAAAATCGAAATGCATAAATTTCTATTGTAAAATAATGCAGATGCCATGGCAGGGAGACTTGGAGAACCACTGGTGATAGAGGAGGTTGAAGTTTGCCCTCCTCAGCCAATAGAGATGCACATTAAGGTTGTCTGCACATCACTCTGTCGTGGTGATGTAATCGCGTGGCAGTCTCATGTAAAAGTTTAAAGTTTTCTGATCAACTTTGTTTTTTCCCTCATTTATGATATATGTTGGAGTAGTCAATTCTGTTTCTGCGAGAGTATAGTGTGTACATTATCTAGGGAAGCTTAGCTACTTTACAAAGAGATAAGATATGGTATACTAATTGAGTCATCAGAAATGTTTATGATTGAATTATCTTGAAAATGAGGATTAAGATGGCCAAAGCTGACCTCTGGAGAAAGATTTTGAACACATTTGTCTATTGAGGATTCTTCCAGTAGCAAGAGATAGCATATAGGTGTTTTTTCTTTTCTTTTTTAAATGGTTGTGAACTCAACATAGAGTTATTACTATTCCTGAATTCCTACTCGGAGAGCATTTTGTATTTGACAAATAGACAATTGAGACCAAGCGTTTAATTATTTTAACAAGCTATTTCATCAATTTATTAAATGCTTTAATCCTTTCTACACTATATATGGTTTGTTGAAGTGTGTTGTTTTGTGGAGTTTTGTTTCATATAGGGTGAGGTATATTTAGTAGGTTTAGTAGGCATATACACTGTGCATATAAATATCTCTCTCTGAAATTTCCCCATTCTGACTTTTCTCTTTATGAAATTTCCTCATTCTAACTTGGTATCAGAGCAAGAACCCATATGATATGAGCCGACACCATCTTTTGTCCAGTGGTTTGCGACTCTACCGCCCGGTTGCATTTTGTTTTCCTGACTGTCACCACCAATACCGAAATAGTAGAACGGGGCAAGGAAGGAGTAGATCTAGAGGATCTAAAAGCTGAAGCCTTTAGAAGCAGAGGAATGTGGTGGTGTTCATCTTCAACCGCCCACTATACTTCGGCATTCATCTTTGATTGTCATTACTGACAATGACAGACCCTACTATTGTGATTCCACACGAAGAACAATTGGTGAGTTCTACTATGGCCTCTCTCCTTGAGAACCTCTCCACAAAACTTACAAAAATCTTGTCTCAGTCACCCATCCATAGCTTGACCCCGTCTCTTGATTCTTCTATTGGTCAGATTGCCATCAAATTAGATGACTCCAATTATGGACTGTGGTCATAGGTGGTTGAGATGTTTATTTCCGGGATGGACAAAGTAGTGTATATCAATAGTGAGTTACTTCCACGTCCAACAACTGAACCCCAATACCACAAGTGGAAGACCGAGGAGTCCATGGTTAAGGGATGGTTGATTAACTCTATGAGCCCTGAGTTAATTGGTAACTTTATTTGGTATCGAATAGCCAAGATGGTGTGGCATGCCATTGGCACAACATATTTTAATGGTTCTGAGACATAAAAAAATTACAACTTGAAGAAACAGGTGACCCGAATGAAGCAAGGGGGAGGAATTCTTGCAACCTACTACAATAATCTCCAATGACTATGGAGGGAGATAGATTTTCGGAGACCTTACCCAATGAAATGCCCTACTGATATTGGGAAATTTTGCCAAGCACTTCAGGAGGATAGGGTATACATCTTTCTGAATGGGTTGGATGATCATTTCATTCACGTCCTTGTTGACGTACTTTCTATGCAACCTTTTCCCGAGGTGGAACAAGCCTATGCACGAGTCCGACGTGAAGCCACCTGGTAATTTGTGATGCTCACCCCACCTGAGCCTCCTCCAGGTCTAGATGTGATGATTGCCTAGGGATGTCAACAAGGTGGGTCAGAATCATCTCTGCAGATGACTGAGTAGGGGTGGAGGTCGATCAAATGTCACTTCTCGGCTTGAGGCATCTTCTAGAGTCTGTTCAAATTGTGGTAATCCACAACACACCAAAGAGACATGCTTCAAGCTCCATAGTTGCTCGGATTTGTGGAAGGACTTTCAAGCACGGAAACAAGCAAGTGGTAACCACAAGGGGGGCGGACAGGGCAAGGCAACTCTTGCTAGTGTTTATTCCACCAACTCCCCTCACTCTGTAGTACCCAAGAGTGGTCTTTTGCAACCTAAAACTCATGATATAGGTAATTCCCGAGGTATTTTCTGGTCTTGCATTGGTTGTTCCTGAGCATAATACATGTGACAATTGGGTGATTGATTCTAGGGTAACCAAGCATATGACGTATGACCCGGGTGATATTGTGTGTGCCACTAAACCGCAACGTGATAGTATTTCTAATGCTAATGGAGTGTCGTCCCTGGTGACTGGAGCTAGTGTTATTGTGTTGTCCCCAACATTGACTTTATCAAATACACTTCTTGCTCCTTCATTGTCCACAAAATTGATTTCTGTTGGGCAATTAGCTGAAGATTTGAATTGTGTTGTACTAATGTATCCTACTTTTGCTTGTTTCAGGATATCCTCACCAAGACAATAATTGGGTGTGGTACTAAGAAGATGGGACTATATTACCTTCACGACTCCACCCTAGGAATGGTTCACTAGGTTCATAGCAGCATTAGTAATAGAGAGAAGGAAATTTGCCTTTGGCATAGACATTTAGGACATCCTTCTTTTGTGTATTTGAGAAAATTTTTTCCAAGTTTATTTGTTGGAGTGAAGGACTTTGTTTTTAATTGTAAAACTTGCATTTTGGCAAAGAGCCATAGGGTGTCTTTTCGTAGTAGTTATAATAAAAATGGTCTGCCCTTTTCCTTGATTCATTCTGATGTTTGCATGCTTCACCTATTCTTGGTATTTCTGGGAGTCGATGGTTTTTACTTTTTGTGGATGACTGCACCAGGATGACGTGGTTGTATTTGCTCAAAACCAAGAGAGAAGTTGTTAATGTGTTAAATTCTTTCATCAAATGATTCAGACTCAGTTTAATGCCAAGGTTCAAGTTTTTCGAAGTGAAAACGAGGGTGAATATATGAGTCAGCATCTCTCTGAATACTTTCATAAGCAAGGTCTCATTCATGAATTTTCATGTCCACATACACCCTAGTGAAATGGACTAGCTGAGAGGAAGAACGAGCACATTCTGGGAATTGCTCGGGCTCGCCTTTTTGGTTTTGGTATGTCCCTCCTCGGTTTTGGGACACTATGGTGATTGTTGCCTTTCACCTCATAAATCGAATGCCTTCTAAGGTTTTAGACTTTGCAACACCTTTGGATTTACTTTATTGCTTTGTTTCACTTCCCTCGGTGCTAACTATTTCCCTTCGGATCATTGGATGTGTCTCCTTTGTGTATATTCATAAGACTCAACATTCTAAATTGGACCCACGTGCTCTTCAGTGTATGTTCGTCGGTTATGGCATTCATCAGAAGGGCTATCGATTCTACGATCCTACCACCTCGCATACATATGTGATGATAGATGTTACTTTTGTTGAAGGGTGAAAACTTCTACCCACCCACCAATTTTTTTCTTCAGGGGGAGACAACTAGTGAAAGGGTAAATTGGTTTGAAATAGAGATTACCAGTGCCAATGGAAGTGGTCATGAAAGTCCAGTGTTGAGTGGTGACTACTTGGCCAGTGAGCAATATTTGAATAACAATGATGAGGCTGGTTTAGATCATGGACAAGACTCGGAGGAGCCGGGTGTTGGTGATGATGGTGATGACGGGAAGCATGATCTTGACCCAGCCATGACTCCAGCTGGTGGTGTAGGACCTGATTTAGTCGTTGCCGAAATTGACACTAAACATCCCGTCTCTTCTCAAGTACCTAGGTAAGCAATCATGACTTGACTAATAATTCAAATATGTCTATAGGTTATAAATTGCCTAATAGGATGAATCTTCGAAAGCTCCCAACAGATATTCTCTTGGAGCTGAAGAAAAAAAGTCAAAATACCCCATGGCAAATTATGTGTATAATAAGCAGTTGTGTGAACCCTTGAAAATTTGTGTGTTGAGGGTATCCTCTATTCATATTCCAAGTGGGGTACATGAGGCAATCGAGGATCCTAGGTGGGTGGAGGAGATGGAGGAAGAGATGAAAGCCTTGCAAAAGAATAAAACATGGAGGTTGGTGTCATTACCTGATGGGAAGAAGACGGTGGTCAAGAGACCTTCTCCCTAGTTGCCAAACTGAACACAGTTCGTGTTCTCTTATTTCTTGCAGCTAATTTAGGTTGGTGATTACAGCAATTTGATGTGAAGAATGCCTTCTTACATGGCGATCTAGAGGAGGAAATATATATAGATGTCCCGCATGGGTAGTACTCTTCATCCAACACCAATATGGTATGCAGACTGGAGCATTCTCTGTATGGATTAAAATAGTCACCAAGGGCATGGTTTGGCCAATTCAGTGCAGCAATGAAGAAGTATGGCTACATCCTATTCCTTTGTCTGCAGAAAAGGAAGGTAACAATTTTAATCATTTATGTTGATGATATGATTATCATTGACAATGATTTAGAGGAAATTGATTCACTTCAAGGAATATTGTCTACAGAATTTGAGATAAAAAATCTTGGGAACTTGAATATTGTTTTGGAATAGAAGTTGCAAGATCAAAGAAGGGGTTTTTTCTATCCCAAAGGAAATATGTTCTGGACTTGCTTGCCGAAGTAAGGATGTTGGATTGTAGACTAGCAGATATTCCTATTGTTCAAAATCACAGGATCGCCGAATATCCGGATCAAGTGCCAGCAAACAAGGAACGATATTAGAGGTCAGTTGGATTAAGGGATTTATGGTCTTATATGTTGCACATTAGTCATGATTTATCTTTTCCTCGGTTGATTGCTAGAGATTTTAATGTGGTCCATTCTCAAGAGGAATGTTTGGGCTCAATTCCAAGCCATAGGGCTATGCGTTAATTTAACGAATGTGTTGGTAGTAGTAGTTTGGTTGATTTGCAATGTCATGGAAATAATTTCTCAAGGTATCGCCCCACTTTTCCTCCCCTTTGGAGAAGACTTGAACGGGCAATGATTAATATATGTTGGCAAGATGCATTTTCTTCTACGATTGTGGAACATCCAGAAGGGTTATCATCTAATCATGCTCCATTATTGTTGTCTATTAAGAATTCCTCTACAGGCTCAGCAAAAATTTTTAGATATCAAGGTATGTGGAGTAGGCAAGAAGGTTTTAAGGAGGTCTTAGATGGAAACGGGTTGCAAATATTGGCTTCTAAGTTTTTCCATTTGAAGAATAAATTGAGGATGTGGAACAGGGATGTTTTTGGGAACATTCAAACAAACATAAAAACACAGACCTATTTTGTTCGCAGATGGAGGAAATTTACAAAGAATTTCCAACAGGAAGTAACAAAGAGAATTTTCACAGAGCTCTGGCACATCTTGCTTATCATCGAAAAAATGAGTTTAGTTTATGGGAACAAAAAGCAAGAATAAAGTAGTTAAAAGAGGGCGAAGGTAATACATCCTAGTTTTCTAAATTTTGGCATACTCAAAAAGCCAAAATGCAGATACATAGGATAAGGAATTTAAATGGTGATTGGTTCACTGTTCAATAAATATTGAGAATGAGGTAATGGGTTACTTTTCTGATTTGCTCTTGGAAGAATATGGTTGCAATCTGGACCCAACAGGTTTCACAAAAGATTTTCCTTCTATACTTACAGTCGAGGGCAATAAGTTTCTGTCTACTTTATTCCGATAGGGCAACTATGCAAATTATCCTAATCAGGAAAATTTCTAATCCATATTCCGATAAGACTTTGTAATTTTTCATAAAAGATTATTGGCAAAGTCATGTCATCGAGAATTACTTTGTTACTTCCAAAATTGATATGTGAGAATTAGGGTTGATTTGTCAAGGGAAGACATATCACGGATAATATTTTGTTGGCTTTTGAGTATAAGAAATCTCTGAATTTAAGGTGTCGGGGAGGAAATCAGATAATGAAACTTGATATGTTTAAGGCATTCGACAGAGTTTCATGGGATTTTCTTTATCGGGTGTTGATGAAATTTGGTTCTAATACTTATTTTCTAAACCTTCTACGGAACTTGTTGTGCTAAAATTTTTTCTTGATGGCAATTTATGGGAAAGCATGTGGTTTCTTTTCCTCGAGTCTTGGAGTGAGGCAAGAAGATCCATTGTCTCCTTATCGTTTCATTTTGGTTGCTAAAGTGCTATCACAGGGTCTAATTCGATGCTTGTGGAAGGGAGTATGGGGAATTTTATTTCGGATATAAATGGTTATCCAATTTCGCATCTTAGCTTTGTAGATAATATAGTCATCTTCACAGGGGGACTAAAGCAATCTTATGGACTTTTTGAATTATTATCAATGTTGCTCGCAACAATTGGTGAACTTTTATAAGAGCTTGGTTTATTTACCAAGTAATTCATCAATGGTTAGGGAGAAACTGGTGAAGGAAATCACTAACTATACTCTTAAATCTCTACCTATCATATATCTAGGCTGTCCAATTTTGTTTGGAAGGCTTAAAGTATCTTATTTTCAAAGTCTATTGTTCAAGGTTCAGCCTTAAGTAGTTGGCTAGCAAAAGAAGTTTTTGTCTATAGGAGATTGTATTATTCTCATCAGACATTTTTTAACTGTAGTTATAACTTATAACTTAGCTGCTAGTAATCTGACTGCATAGATTATAAAGGAAGTGGAGAGGGGTTTTGTCAGATTTTTCTTTGGTTATTCAAATGATAAAGCTAAGAGAAATTGGTGTAATTTGCAAACCTCTTCACAATGTTGGTTTAAATATTCGCTCCTCTTATAGCTTATTGTTAAAAGATGTGGTGGAGATTTAGAACAGAGGATACTATGTTGGGAAGGCAAGTTAAGATGAAATATAATTTTCAATTGGAGGAAGTAATGGCTCCAGGAGGTACAAGGGAATGGAAATGACTGAAGGCTATTCATGCGGATGCTAAAGCTCACATATCAATGTTGTGCGGGAAGGGGAATATATCATTTTGGCATGAAAATTGTCTTTTGTTAGGGAAGTTGGCTGATAGGGTTGAAGTTCGGAGTATTTCACAGCTTGTTAAGGATTTAATTGTTTACGATTACTGGGATGCAGAAAAATTGCATAATTTAATCCCGAATGATCTTAATACTGTACATTAAATTGCAGGATTTCCAATTCTACAGGATGACAGTGATAAGTTTATCTGGAATTTGACTTCTATGGGTAAGTTTACTATTGCTTCTTGTATTAGTCATAGAGAGAAACATGATGCTGGACGGTAGGGTGTTAACTATTGGCATAAATCTTTACCTCTTTCATGGACTTATTTTCTTGTGGAAAATGCTTCATAGATTTCTGCCACTAGATTGTAATTTAATGAAATTGGGATTTCAATTGCATTCTTGATGCCATTGTCTGAAGGAAGTAGACAATTATTCTCATTTATTTGAGACATGCCATATTGCCAAGGAAGTATGGTCTTTCTTTTCAAGATAGCAAGGTTCTAATTTTTGTATACATGATGTCAGTTGGTGGTTAAGTCTAGAAAGTGATATTGGAGTAATGGCTAAAGTCTTTCCCACACTTGTTTGTAGAGAAATTTGGCTTTCAAGGTGTAAATTTGTTTTTGAAGGAGAAAGAAGCTCCAACACTGTTATTATTCGTGCAATAAATCATAAATTGCATGATTTAAGTATAGCTTCTCTAGATTTAAAGGGAAACTTAGAAATCAATTTCAAGAAGGACTGGATTTTTGAAGGTCAGTTGGTGGCAGCATGAATTTAAACAGGATGTAATATTGAATGTTGATTAGGCATCTGGAGGTAATCCAGGAGTTGCTGCAATAGAGGGTATTGTAAGACATGATTCTAGGAAGTTTTTGGGAGGTTTTTCAATTTATTTGGGAAGGGCTACTAATATGGAACCTAAGGTTGATGCTTTGATGGAAGAATTGAGGTATTGTCTTAGGCAGAATTGGACAACAGTAACAATTCAAATGGACTCAAAGATGGTAGTAGATAAGGTGAAAGGAAACTATGTTGCGGCTTGGAATATTCACAAGAAGGTGAGAATTATTCAAGGGTTGATGGCTTTGGGATCTTTCAAATTAATTCATATATATATAGAACGTAATCAAGTTCTAGACTATCTAGCTAATGAAGCTTGTTATAGTTTCCATTGTTTCTATTATTGCTCTTTTAGTTCACTTCCTTTAGTTGCTTGTCAGTCTGTATCCTCCTCCACTATCTTAATTCTAAAAGATAGAACAAGAACACCAATGCAAACATGAAATTAAGAACAGGAAAGGAACTGCATCAGAAACTTACAAGGGGTAGAGCAAAGGTAGTGGAGGAGGATACAGACTGACAAGCACTTGAGGAGGACGAGACCTGCTGCAACCCACTAACCAGCGATGGCATTACAAACCAGTGCTTGGTCTCTCGGGTGTTTCTTTGGTAAGGTCAAAACAAAGAGAAATCAGAGTGTTTTTTAGCTTGGAGGGTAAGCTCATAACAAAGAGAAATTGGTCTCTTAAACTCTCGGCTAGATTAAGGAAAAGTATTCAATTTTCCCTGAAATTGGGTCCTTTTCAGACTAAAATTAGGGATGACGTGACTAGGCACATATTGTTTTAGTCCTTTTTTTTTCTATTTCTTCAAAAAGACAAGGTATCCCTTGTGAAATTTTTCCCCCCAGTTTCTTATTATCCCTATACCCTAAACCATTACACTACAAGTAGTAGGGGTTGTAGTAGGGATTGATGGCTATATGATTCATATTAATAATACTTCCTCCATTACTAAACATAAATCACTAGACCTCATTTTTAAAAAATTAAGGAAAATTTTTTTTCTCCTTAAGATGCCCCTATTTATATGTTAATCAAACTAACAACAACATATAAGGAAAAGAAAGTAACAAGG
>JAOXNR010052174.1:0-17341 GCA_028571225.1 Parsonsia alboflavescens | reverse complement strand
AGATTGGAAACGAAGAAACATCTTCACAACCCGGTGCACAATTCATATCGTGGTGGATAGGTTCAGCAAGATGGCTACCTTCATTGCTTGCAAGAATTCCATGCATGCGAGCAAGATTGCCGACTTGTACTTTAGAGATGTGGTGCGAAGATTCAGACTGCCCCACGGAGTATCCTCTCTGATCGAGATACGAAGTTCATGAGCCAATTCTAGAGGGAGCTTTGGAAGCGCATGGAGACTACTCTGAAGTTTAGCAGTCCATACTATCCACAGACGGATGGCCAGGCGGAAGTGGTAAATCGCACCTTGGGGAACATGTTGAGGGCTCAGATTAAATCTTTTGGGACTTGGGATTCTGTACTTGCGAAGATTGAGTTTGAATTCAACTGCTTTGTGAACAGGTCCACCAAGTTTTCCCATTTCCTGATTGTTTTGGAGCGAAATCCGAGGGGTCCTCTCGACCTTGCTATTCCTGATCATGGTCTCAGGCTCTAAGGAAGATCGTCTGGTTGATCTACAGTCCATTCATGCAACTATCAAGGTAAACTTGGAGGAAGCTTATGCACAGTACAAGTTGTACGCGGATCAGACAAGATGAGATGTCCAGTTTGAGGTAGGTGATCTGCTTTGTGTCTCTCTGTCCAGAGAACGATATCTTGCTGGTGAGTATCATAAGCTCAAGGACCGGAAGGTAGGACCACGCCAAATCTTGGAGAAACTTGGCATCAATGCTTACCGAGTCGAGTTACCAAACAAGTTCAGCATTTCCAATGTTTTTAATGTGCAGCATCTCACGGCTTTCCATGGAGATAATCCGAGCTTGAGGACAAGCTCCGTTCAGGAGGGGCAGCCTGACGCAGAGCTGGTCACTGATCATGGTGATTCAGGTGCGGGGAATGTTTTGGTTCCACAATCAGCTCCACGACGTTCAAAACATTTGAAGAAGAGGACGTGAGTTATCGGAAACATCGAATTGATGTTGGGCACGATTTTCGAGGTGACTGAAATGAGCTTGGATCGGGCTAAAATCTGACTAGGTGACCCGGCACGGCCCAACGAACCAATATAATTGCTATGCTATGATGTAAGGCATTTTTCAACCATCCGGAGTCGTTTCGATGGTGTTTTGGATAATTTTCTGTTTTTAGTGGCATTGTCGTAATTTTATAGTTTTTAGTGGCATTGTCGTAATTTTATAGTTTTTAGTGACAGTTTCATAATGTACTTTTTTTTATTGGTTTTTTTGCAATACTTTACTTTTCCTTTTCGATTAGGGTTAGGTTTTGTTTTTCCTTCAAATTTCGTTTTGTGCTAATTGTTTTTCAGACAGTGTTGATGAATTAAAGTTGCCTCTTTTCGGCTTTGCGATTTTCGACTACTTTGAAAATTCGTTTTCGCTTGATTTTAATTTTCGTCTTATAACTACTTGCATTGAAGTTTGATTAGAAGGAAAATTAGATCAGGTTTTATTTTCGTTTCTTGTTTTGCATGTTTCTAAAGAAAAACAAATCTTCAGATTCTGTTTCCGACTGCGTCAAGTTCCCACTGTGTACATCAAGTACCATGGCAAGAAGGACTTCTTGCTAGTATGTCTCTATGTGGATGATATGATTTTTGTGGGAACTAATGATTTTCTAGTTCCTAATTTCAAAAAAAAAGATAATGGAGAAGTTTGAGATTACAAACTTGGGCAAACTCCATGGCTTTCTAGGGATGGAGATCAAGCAAGTTCAAGATGCTATTTATATTATTCAAAGGAGATATGCCATGGATCTTTTAAAAAGACTCATGATGAACAATTGTAAATCTGCAGAAGTGCCTTTGAATTTCAATGAGAAGTTACAAGAAGAGCATGGAACATTAGTTGCTGAAAGTCACAAGTTTCGTAGTCTTATCGGTGGGCTAATTTATTTGACACACACTAGGCCAGACATATTGTTTGCTATAGGTTTAGTTTCAAGGTTCATGCACCAGCCTACAAAGCATCACTATGGACTGGCTAAGAGGATATTAAGATACACGGATTTGCTAAGGTGCACTCCGGAGCGCTCCTTAATGGGCGCTCCAACCGTTACCGTAACGGAATTTTTGCTCTGCTTGGTTGGCTGCATGAGCACTGTAGCAAAAATTCCGTTACGGTAACGGTTGGAGCGCGCCTTAGCAAAACCGTTAAGATACATTGCTAGAACTATGGATTTGCGAATATGGTATGGTCGGTCAAGTAACTTCCAACTGTTTGGGTATGTTGATAGCGATTGGGCTGGATCATTGGATGATAGGAACTGCACCACAGGTTTCTATTTTTCACTTGGTTTTGGAATGGTGAGTTGGAAATCCAAAAAACAACCAATTGTTGCACTATCTACTTGCGAGGCAAAATATGTGGCAAGTGGAGAAGCAGCTTGTGAAGCAATTTAGATAAGAAAATTATTATGTGATTTCGGTATGAAGCAAGAGGGGGCAACCAAAATATCAAGTGATAGAAGTTTTGCAATCGTAATGACCAAACCTAGTATTCCATGGGAGAACAAAACATATTGAACTCAAGTTTTGCATTACTGTAAAGCAAGTTGTTGACATATTGACTAAAGGTTTGCCTTATACTAAGTTTGTGTGTCTGAGGAAGAAGCTAGGCATATGTAAGTTTGAATCAAGAGGGGGTGCTGGAAGAATGATTCAAACCTCAATCTGCCAATAGGAAGATAATGCCAACATGACTCCATGATTCGATACCTTGATTTCGGCAATAATGGTCCAAGATTTTAGGAGTAGTTCCAGTGATTTTCTAGAAGTTGTAATCAGTCCATTTTCGAAATCTATAAAAGCAGCTTTGAATATCTTTCCTTGGTTTTTTTTCTTAATCATTTTCTTTTGCATTTTCTTCTTCTTATTTCTAACACCACCCTCCCTTTTGCGACGACCTAAGCTTGTTAGATTTGACTCATGGAGGTAGAAAAGGTTTTGGAAGGTCGTTACGATCAGGTCTCCCGAAGATTTGGAAGGTTGGTACAATCAGATCTCCCTAAACCTGCTCGGACAAGGAAGCTGGTGTCCCAAACAAGGACACCAAAACCCACTTTATAAGATGTCTCGAACTTAACTAGTCTCAACAAAAAGTTCTCCCCATCCTTGAGGTCTTTACCAAGGGTAGGAAGTTGATTGAAGAAGCTCTTGCATAAATTCCAATCGGGATACTCTCGAGGACTACAATGAGACTCGTGAAGTTTGAAAGAAAGGAAAAATAGGGTCCTATGGAAGAGTGGAGAGGACCTACAAGCTTGTGCCTTTGAGGAAACTGTAGGTAACCAAGACCACTCTTTGTGGGGTAGATGATACCCCAATTTTGAAGAAGGTCCTAAATAGCTTTTAGCAAACAGGAATTCGATACAAGTGGCAGGTCACTATAAAGGCAATGATCATCCTAACAGCATTGGGGATAAACTGAGCTAAAGCAACATTACAAAAATATGCTATGACTAGAAGCAAAGGATGGAGGAAATGTAGTATGATCCCTCCCTAACGTTTTCTTTATAGACTACAATATGGTTTCTTGGGACATCATTAGGGTAGTTATTATGGTGCAGCAGCATCAAATCATCGTCACTTAGCTCTATCTCTTGTTAAATGTTTTTTATACTATCCAAAGAAATCTTGAGGGTGTTATTGTAGGCCTTAACATTTTCAGAATTGAGAGTTAAATAGGAGACCACTTCAGCTAAGTCTCTCACAAGATGATGATAATGGAACTCATTATCGTTAATGAGGTCGGGGACACCAGAAAAAGAAGAGGAGGAGGAGGAAGAAGAAGACATGATTTATTTTTGAGAAATTAAATGAGAAAAGACAAGGGAACTCACCAATTTGTGTCACTAGTGGGGGAAATGAGAGAAGATTGCAATGAGAACTAAAAGTAACGGTAGAAAAGTTGGAAATCGAGAAATTCGGAAGCCCTCGAAGATTTTTTATTGTAGAAAGGAGTTTGAGAATTTGGTAAAGTCCAAAACCTAATTCACAATTATTTATATCAACTGAGTGGTACCTCTTCAAGTGCAAAAGGACGTTACCTAAACTGATTCGACATCAAAACTAGTCATTACACTGAAAAGCACGACTTTTCAATGGATGGCTGTCTAAATTTTATTTGCCTCCGACCTATAAGGCATAGAGCCTAAAAGTTGGGTAATGATGGCTCAATGGGCATGACCCAAGAAAAATAATCCAAATACCCAACAACCCGATCCAAGATCCGAGAACTAGACTCATTTCGTAACGGATCCAGACCTTCGAGGTCTATAAACAAAAGACATGGGTTCTTGAAAAAAAACAACTAATGGTCACGACCAACGATATATGACCTACAATTTGCTACCTATAACTCATGACCCATGACTTGTGAGCTGTAATTGGCGACTTAGGACCTAGGACCTCCACCATTGAGGTCTAAGGTTGTATCTCACTCCAAAAGCTCCAGATCACATCCTCGAGGTCTAGCTCAAGGACATCATAACTCTTAAGAGAAATGTGAATGAAAACAATACTCTCCAACAATGAACCTACACGATTTGAGTAAAGATTTTTAGGATACAATTCCACAATGAATGCTATTAGCCGAACTTTACGAGATTGAGATTAACTCAAACAAGGTAACTACTCCTAAAATTGCATTCTATCCTTCTTAACACATATAACGATCACACTTAGGATCTGATGGAGCTTGGAAGAAACCTCTGGGTCACCCCGAAACATGATGACATCAGTGATCGCAACCTGAGAAGTATAAGATTAGGTGACCAGAGTAGGCTGTCCCCCAAGGAATAGCTCGGATGCTTAAGTTAGTATTTTGAGAGAGTAATCTTCAGTAATTAACTCCAAAAAATGTATCCTGTCTCTTGACTGTCTATAATTCGATAATATATATTGAATAAAGTAAGCTACCTCTTTGATCAAGGCTTTTTAACTACGTGATAGTAGGCACTTAGGATAATTGTGAGGTTGTATCATGTCCGGCCAATTGCTCCTAGGATAGTGGAGTTTCCCTAGGTTTAGAATCTTGCCATTCAAGTCTCTGGTCGAGAGCTACAAGCTCGCTAACAACCTTTAAACCAACTTCGTGACCTGCCCGTGGAAGTCGAAGGTCTCGACTACTCTATTGGGAGGTCGTGCCAAGTGATTATAGGCTCATGGAGGGTGTTAGGAGTCGAGCACAATTAGTCGTGGCATGAAAGATGTATGAGACGAATTGGAGCTCACCGGGTTGAAGACCGTGGTCTGGTGAGACCTTTCTTGAGCTTATTTTGGAGGTCGATAACCTGGGAGGTCGGTGGTGGGAGGTCGCTGCCAACCTTTCCTCTTCACTCACGAGTCTGACTTTCAAGTATTAGAGGTCAGGGCTCGGGCCCATTTAGGTCTGTTTATCTGGGTTGTGCCCGTTTCTTCGATCAAGTATGGGAATTTTTTGAAGTTTGAATATCTAATTTCAGGAAATCGAAGCAAACGGCTTACATAATAAATTGGCAATTGTGAACCTGACCTTTCTACTAGTAGTAGCAAGCTGACTACCTTCTCTGTTGCAATTAGGTACATTAAAATTTCCTCTCCTGACCTTGGAGCAACAAGCCATGGGGGCTTCCCCAGAAAGTCTTTTAATTTGCTGAAAGCTGTTTGGCAATCTTAAGTCCACTGAAAACCATCGTAGAATTTCTCTCCTTTGTCAGCCATTTTGCTAATGAAGGGACCCAATGCCGCCATCTTTCCTGTCAGACTTTGAACATCTTTAATATTCCTGGGAGGCTCCATGTCTAACAGTGCTTTCATTTTATCAGGGTTGGCATCAATGCCTCATTTCGATATCATGAAGACTACGAATTTACCTGATGAGACCTCGAAGGTATATTTCTCAGGTTGAGCTTCATATGAGCAACTTTCGATGTCTGGAAAGTCTCCCTAATGTATTCATTGAAGTCTTCATAGGTCTTGGACTTGGTTATGTTATTATCCCTGTAGACTTCAAAGTTCCTCTCAAGCTGGTTGTTGAAAACCTTGTGCTTAACTCGTTGGAATTCTACCCCTGCATTCTTCAAAAATAATGGCATCTTACTGTAGCAGTAAGTAACTACCTCTGTTATAAACGTGGTCCTTTCCATATCTTCGATTGAAATATGAATTTGGTGGTAGCCCTTGTAGGCATTTGGGAAACATAGCTATTGGTAACCGGTTGTTGAGTTTACCATTTGATCAGTACTTGGGAGTGGGTATAAGTCTTTCTGGCAGTATTTGTTTAGTGTGGTGAAATCCACACACGTCCTCCATGTCCCTTCTTTCTTTGGTACAACCACTGGATTGGCTAGCCATTCTGGGTACACAATTTCTTTCAAGATTCCAGTGGCGAGAAGAGCTTGAACTTCTCGGGCTATGACCTCATTTCTCTCTAGAGCAATGGTCCTTTTCTTTTGCTTCACTGGCTTGACTCCTGGTTTAGGCTCGACCTTGTACTTTGTGATTCTCTTGTCAATGCCTTCAAGGTCGAAAGGTCGCTAGGAGAAGACTTTTAGACATTCTTGTAGGGAGTCAAAGAGGTAAGCTTTAATTTTTGAAGGTAAAAGTTCTCCTATCTTTATCCCTTTGGGAATTCTGAGCTGAGGAAAACTTTTTCTCCTTTGCTAGCTTCTTGGATTCTGAATTCATTATTTAACTTTGGAAGGTTGATGAAATCTTCCTGCTTGGGTTTCGCCAAGGTCTCTGTATTACCTTCTGTGAGGTAACATTCTATTGCTAGTTGTTTGTCTCCTTCTAGGACGATGCAAGCTTCTTTGACTTGGATCTTCATGTAGTAGCTCAACAAGGAGATCTCCGCTTTTAGGTCCATGACCCCTCTTCTTCCTAGAATTGAGTTATAAGTTCCAAGAGCATCGACCACCAACCAATACCATCCACATAAACCCTAGTTGGAACCCGTAAAGTCACTTCTGCATAGGTCATGCTGCCATTGAAGCTGGTCAGGGCAATGTTTGACTTTTTCATAGAGCTTTTGTCTAACCCCATTTGGTCAAATGTCTTTTTGTACAAGACATTTATTGCACTTCCGATGTCAACCAATATCCTGCATACCAGGAAGTCACTAATCTGGAATGACACCGTTAGGGGCACTAAATCTTCTCCTCTAGCTCACTTCGACCTCTTTTCTGTGGCATTTCTGGGACCTGTCTTCCTTTCCAGGAACTCTTGCAAGGGGCCCTCCTTTACCAACCTCTCAATCTTGAGCTTGAGGTCGAAGCTGCCCTCTATGAGATGACCATGGTCCTTGTGGCAATGGCATAATTTTGTCGGGGTCTCTCTTGGATAGGGGAGTTTTGAGATGTCTTGGTGGCTCCAAGAGACCTATCTTTTCCATGACCACTAGTATTTCTGCTCGTGAGGGGAGTTGTTACTAGCTCTGGAATGGTCTTCTTCTTCTTATCTGAGGATCCTCCTTGTGAATGAGGATCTTTCTTGTCTGTTTTTTATGTCTGTGTGCTTTTTGGACACCCTTTATTATCTTTCTTAGTGGTTAAGGAAAAACCAGGAATCTTTTTCTAGACTGCCGTTTCTTCAACCTTTATTAATTTCTCAAGGAGTGCTTGTAGCTCCTTAATGGTTTTCACTAGCTCTTCAGCAAGCCTGATTGCTACATATTCGTCTTGCAATCCTTACTTGAAGGCAGTGATGTAGATAGCATCGTTCTTTTGCTCGATTTTTACTGCCTTGTCATTGAAGAGACTTCAATAACTTCTCGTGCTCTCACCAAACTTCTGTTTAATATTGAACAGATCATGGATATCTTTTTCCCATCTCTTGTTGCTCTGATAGCTCCTTTAGTTGACTCCTACTTGATATACTTGCCTTTGGAATTCCTTTGAACTACGACTGTGCTTTCTTGGTCAACGTGGACCGAAAAGCTCTGCATTTGATGTGATTAGGGTACTCAAACATTTCCATGAAGGAAATGTATTCATCAATGTGTTGTAACGGTTCCTCTGTACCGTCATACTTTGCCTCCGCATATGGGGCTTTGAATCCTGGTGACATCCGAATAGTCCTGATGTTGTGGACAAATGGCAAAGGCCTCTACAGGTCCACACTGCTCTGTATTTCTTGATTTCCATTTCTCTCCTGATTGTTTGCGGGAGCTACTCTCCTTAGTGGGTTCAGTTCTACCTTTTGAGCTTCGTTGCTTGTCCTTTCGATTAGGTTTCGTCGAGGGTTTATCCTTCCTCCAAGAGGAGTTCTCAACGAGCTCCCTTGCTTTTCAGGACCGATTTCTAGCCCTTGACCTGATGATATGGCAGCTCGATTGAGTCTATCCTGGAGGTCATAACCCCTTCCATTCTTTGAGGTTGACCACTAGTGGGACTTACCCATCCTATGATCTTTCCTGTACCCGACGTATCTCCTTACCTTTTTCATTGGATCGGAGGGTCGTTCCTTGCTTCTGAAGGCAGGGGCAGATCGGGCTGTATGCATGCCCTTTGATCTCGAGGTATTTGTATCTTCCTTTAAAATGGTATAGGAGTGCATCCTGTTGACATGTAATCTCTCCTGCCCGAGATTTCTTCCATTGCAGTCACCATGCTTTCAAAGATTTCAGCTGGAACAGCCACTTGACTCCCTCTTGATCTCGGTGGTTTGGGATTGTTGCCATTGTTGGTCTGGTCAGAGTGCCTCTATCCACTCCTCGCATGCACGGGTGAAGGGTTCACCTAGACCCTTGGGGAAGGCCTAGAACTCTACGATCTCGGCAGTTCTTGTTGATCAATTGGCTCGATATTATTGTTATTGTCCTTTATTGTAGTCGTGCCTTCTGGCACTGCTTCTCTAGTGCATAATTGGGTTCTACAGGGCAGTCTACCACGGCATGGTGGCTGAACTTTCTTGGTTGTGAATGACTGATCACGATTCTTATTTATTTTGTTTTGTGTATAAGGAAGAAAGCTAGGCTTTTGAGTGTTGATTCCCACAAAAGGTGCCAGAAGTGATGGAGCTCAGAAGAAGCCTTCGGCTCATCCCGAACCATGATGACGTCAGTGATCGCAACATGAGAAGAAAAGGATTAGATCACCGGAGTGGGCTACCACCCAAGGAATAGCTATGATGCCTAAGTCAATATTCTTAGAGAGTAATATTGAGTAATTAACTCCAAAAAACTGTATCCTATCCCTTGACTGTCTGTAATTTGATAATATATATTGAATTAAGTTACCTCTTTCATCAGGGCTCTTTAATTCCGTGATAGTAGACAATTAGGATAATTGTGAGATCGTACCATATCCCACCAATTGCACCTAGAATCTTTGAGTTTCCCTAGGTTTGGATATCTTGTGATTCACATCTCTAGTCAAGACTTGAGAGCTGCAAGCTCGCTAATGACCTTCAAACAAACTTTGCAACCTGCCAGTGGATGTCGAAGGTCTCAACTATCTCATCTGGGAGGTCGCACCGAGTGATTATTGTCTCATGGAAAGGGTTAGGATTAGCGCACAGTTAGTCGTGGTATGGAAGATGTATGAGACGAATTGGAGCTCATTGAGTCGAAGGCCATGGTCAGGTGAGACCTCTCCTAAGCTCATTTTGGAGGCCGACATGGGAGGTCACTGGCCATCTTTTCTCTTGGCTTGTGAGTCTGACTTTCAGGTATTAGAGTTTGGGGCTTGAGCTCATTTGGGGCGGTTCATTCGGGTCTTGCCCGTTTCTCCCATAAGGATCAAAGGGTTTTATCTTTTACTTTAAAAAGCAAGTGAACTGAATTTGGCATCAAAGTTATCCTAAGGGCAATAGCCTACTTCGGTGATCTAACTTTGCTGGTTGTTTTTATAGGCATTGTGATTGGGGTGATTCGGAGACCAATTTGGACTCCAGCATTTTTATATACACTTTTTGGATACTGTTTTATATGTTTATGTGTTGGGTGGTTTGGATTTAAGGTTGTAAACGTATATCTATCAGGTGGAGATGAGAAATTATGTACATCATCAGATAATTTTGGTCTATTTAACTATTTTATAGTCTTCTTATCCATAGTAATTAGATAATCAAGTCTTTTAACATATATATATATATATATATATATATATATATATATATTTATATATATTACTTGTCAAGTTTTACTTCACTTGGTGGTAAGTGACAATATACTTAGGACCAAGTGGCAATATACTTAAAACTAAGAGATCTCGAGTTGAAGATATGATAAGAAAAGGTGGGGGATCTCTTTTGATCCTCCCGGTTGGGGTCGAGGATATAAGGAGGATTAGAGGAGGGGATAGAAGTGAAAAAAATGTGTTAGAGTCTCTCTTTATGGTATGTTTTCCTTTTCTAATTGAAATTCCCTCCAAAATTCTACTAGGGTTTATTTATTTGTTTGCTTTTGCAGCCTATAAATTATTCTTTTGTGAAAATTGACTCAATACTTCGCAGAAAATTTTGTTTGGAGAAAATGAACTATATCCTCGGCCAAATTTACACTTTTCAAGTGAAATTCAACTATAAATTCATGACAATTTATGGCGGCAAGAAATTCCGACATAATTCTCCCTGTATAATGTTGATGGGAGAAATGAGTACGACCTGAACAATTCAACACAAACGGGTAGAACTCAGACGGAAGTCAACCCAAATGGGCCCGAAGCCCCAACCTCCAATACCTGAAAGCCAGACTCACAGAGTCGACAAGGATAGGTGGGCAGCGACCTGTTACCACCGACCTCCAAGGTCACCGACCACCTAAGTGAACTCGAGAGAGGTACTGCCAGACCTCGGCCTATACCTGGTAACTCGCTGCTCGACTTATACATCTTTCATGCCATGACTACATGTGCATGACTCCTAACAACAGCTATGACCCTAGTACCACTTGGCGCAACCTCCCAGAAGAGATTGCCAAGGTCCTCGATGTCCATGGGCAGGTCTCACCGTTGCTCCAGAGGTTAGTTAGCGAGTTCACAACTGTCGACAGAGACGTGAATGGCAAGATATCTTAACTCAGGGAAACTCCACTCTTCCAGGAGCAGTTGGCGAGATTCCACGATCCCACAACTATCCAAATTGCCCACTCTCACTTAATAGTAGAGCCTCAATTGACTAGGTAACTTATCTCTCTTTTAAATAATCAAATTAGAAACAACTACGATCAAGCTTTAGGAAACACTCAACATAGAATACAATACACTCGAGACAGTCTCTCTGAAAATTGATTACTCCTAATTGCTCTTAGAATACTGACTTAGGCATTGGAGCTCTTCCTCGAGCACAGCTCACCTCCGGTGACAAATCTCTATTTTCTTCTCAGGTTATAGTCGATTCACGTCATCACGGTTTTGGGATGACCTGGTGTTCATTTTTAAGCCCCATCACTTATGGCGCCAGATGTGGGAACTCAAACAAAAAGCTTAGCCTTTTCCCTGAAACAAAACAAATAGAAAAGCCTAATGATTTAATCACAGCCTACATGCTTTCAACCACCGCACCGAGGTAGATCACCCCACGGAACACAACTACGCACTGGCGAAACAATGCCAGAAATGCCTCCACCGGCACAGGTTACCGACAACAATAATTCGGGGCCTGTCACTCAACGGGATCAATAGTGTCCAACACAGTCTGGCCCATCCCAGAGGGTCCCAGCCAACCCCCACCTGTACAAGAGAGGCCCGAACAGGGGCATCCCTAGTCTATGGCCAACAATCCCAGGCCCAAAAGATCTAGGAGAACACAAAGATCTGTTCCAGCGGACCTCCTGAAAAGCAAGGTGGTAGCCCTGGAAGGAGCTTTCGGTGGGCGTGACTCTATGTCCACTGGGCGCACTCCTGAGCCTTCCTAGAGAAATTCACAACCGCCTCGAGGCCAAGCAAAATGGTCATAGCCTAGCCAGCCTCCACCCTCAAAAGTGAGGAATGACCTCCGACCTTATGAAGCAGGTCAGGAAACAGGTTAGAGCAAGAAAGGTCGCAGATGACAAGAACACAACCAATGACTGACCTCAGGGAAACCCTGAACAATGGAAGAGGTTACGACCATAGGGATAGGCTCAACCATGTAGCCATGTCTCCAAGTCAAAGACAAGATCCTGAAGAGCAGGAAAGCTCGCTACGAACTCCTTTTGGAGTAAGGATACTGCCTCGATGAAACCTGATCGAAAAGATAGGAAATAACCATCAAGGGGTAGCAGCCAATCCACTGAGGAGACCAACTGGACCAGCTGATCGGGAGCAAGAGAGCAATGTGGATCTTATTGAGCTTTCACCGCTTGTCCATAGCATCTGCACTGCTCGGATGCCGCCAGGATTCAAAGCACCAGACCTGGAGGTGAAATATGATGGCACAGGGAAGCCTTAACAGCAAATTGATGAATATGTCTCCTAACCTGGAGATTGTGATTTCTAACGCTTGAAGGTCAAACTTGCAGCTTAGAGATGGTAACTTCTAATACCTGAAAGTCAGACTAACGAGTCCCGAGGAAGAAGCGGGCAAGGATCTCCTACCATCGACCTCTAAATGAGCACAACAAAGGCCTCACTAGACCACGATCTACGACCTGGTAGGTCTCAATCCTACTCATGCAGCTTCCATGCCATGACCAAATGTGTGCAACTCTGCTTGAGGCCGAAAATTTGAAAGCCAGCTTACAGCTTTCCACCAAAGACGCAAATGGAAGGCCACCCCAAAGCTAGCCATTACATGGAATCAGCAAACCCGTTAGTGGCTACCACTTGAAGATGGTAAATTAGACACACAACCTCTAAGCTCGCTGCGCCTAAAGTGGGTAATGGTGGGAGAAACGGGAATGTGCACGACTCCTAACAACTCCCATGAGCCTACTACCACTCGGCAGGACCTCCCGGAAGAGATAGCAGAGACCTTCAATGTCCACGGCCAAATTGCACCGTTGGTCCAGAGGTCGGTTGACGAGTTCACAGCTCTCGATAGAGACGTGAATGGCAAGATATCTGAGCCTAGGGAAACTCCACTATTTCATGAGCAGTTGGCGGGATTCCATGATCCCACAACTATCCTAATTGCCTACTATAATAGCAGAGCCAGAATTGAGTAGGTAACTGATCGCTCTTTTAAATAATCAAACAAGACACAGTCTACGAACAAGTTTTTGGGAACACTCAACACAGAATACAATACACTCGAGACAGTCTCTCTGAGAACTGATTACTCCCAACTACTCTCGAAATACTGACTTAAGTATCGAACCTCTTCCCCAGGCACAGCCCACCTCTAGTGACTAATCTCTATTTTCTTCTCAAATTGTACTCGATTGACGTCATCATGGTTTTGGGGTGACTTAGTGTTCATTTTTTAGCCCCATCAAATACATTCCATAAAGTAATGTAATGCTTTCCTCAATCTAGTATCCACTCTTTATTTGAACTTTATTTGGAGTATTGGAAGTATACCAAATTGCAAGGATCGGAATCCATGCTTAACTTATTAAATTATTACTGGGAAAAAAAAAAAAAAACAAAAAGGAACTTACTTCGTTTAGAATTGAATCATTTAATAAATTCGTTAAAATTTTTCTAAAGAAATTGATATTGTTAAGTGTAAAATGTACTAAATCAATTCATTTTCTTAAAATTTATGCAAGTCAAATTGAGATATTTAATTCCTGAAAGCGAGCGTTCTAAAATTAAAAAAAAAAAAACATGCTTATTTTGTCACTAAATATAAATTTTTAATTCTCATTTTATATATATATATATTTTCTTGAAATACCTTCTAATCATCCTATGAACAAAAAATTTGAAAACCATTTCTATATATCATCAAAGGGTAATATAGGAAAAACACCTTTAAATACCTAATTAAATAATAACAATGATTTATAATTAATAAAACAAAATTAACTAAACTGACTCATATTTAAAGAAAAGGAATCAATTATAAATTTTTAAATTTATATCCAAGTAGCCTTGTGTCGGCATACCAAAACAAAAGAAAACGACAAAACAAACATGGTGGGAAGTGGCCATTATTAGTGAGTAGAGAAGACCTTTAAAGTATTGTTCTTTTTCCTTTGGTTAATTAATTTTAGAAGTCCCTAAACATTTTCAAAATCTGATTTTAGATCCCCAACTATAAATCATCTTGTTTAAGCCCATTAATAATGAAAAGCTACAAAAACCAACCCTTCCGTCCATTTTGAACGTTAAGCCTAGACGAAAGGCCTCCATGTGCCATTCACGTACCAAATTTGAGGGGTATTTTTTATCTTGATTATTTTGTAATATCTCTTTGTCTCTATCATGGCAAACTTGCAAAGAATAGACAACTCTTCGGTTCCCTCATTCCCATTTGAATCAAAACTACAAAACTTCCATCTTTACGGAGAATCGACGAACATTATCGCAAAGGGGCAAAAAACCTGCAATTTGAACTTACAATGAAGAGTTCTCATGGATATCGAAGCTTAAAATGACAGAGCAAAGGAATCTAAAGAGGTCTCATCATTATCGATAGTAGCAGCAGCGATTATGATGGTTTAGGTAAAAGGAAGGGTAAGAAAAAGTGGGATAAATGGAAAAAAGGCACACATTCCTCCCCGACCAATAAAACGACAGAGCACCTCAATCCAAAGACGTGGAAGGTTCGATGGAGCGAAGATTATTTTGACCCATACTCATTATATGTTAAGAAGTTCAATGTTAGATATTGGAGATATGCAAATGCACCGTAGATAGCTTTTCTTTCTATAAATCATGCCTTTATGCCTAGTTTCAGTAAATAAAGTTGGAGATCTTGTCACCATCTTTTTCGTAGCATGTATAAATTTGAAAATTTTCTTTTCTGTAAATGATGGGTTTGTTGGGGACCATATTTGAAGTGATTTGGAGGGCCTGGGAAAAGGGGATTTTTTGTTTTTTGTTCAGGTGCTATTATTTTTGACATGTGAACCCCAATTGTCCCCTTTAATAATTAGTTTTCTTGTTTTACAGATATGGATGATCAATACTTTACTCTAAAAGTATGTCATGAAGGATATTTTGCTAAGGAGAAGGGGGTTATCCACTCCGGGGGGGGGGGGGGGGGGACTATAAATTATGTTGACTGGTGTAGAAGAAGTATAATTACACTAAAGGAAATTTGTGCATATTTATTGTTTTTGGGACTCCTGGATAGTGATGATTACATAACCTTTGCTCATCTTGAGCCAAGTGGAGATATGTAGATTAGTCTTGACCCTATCTATGGAGATGAAGAAGTCAACAAAATCGTTGATCTTGTTGAGAGAGTGATGATCACTGAGTTGTTTGGTCACATGTCCACTTTTGAGGAGGTGATTGACATCCACAAGAGTGCACCCGAGTTGAAAGCAAAAAAAGTTCCTTCTATAGTTACAATTGAGCAACTTGAAGATGAACCTGTAGTTATTGACAAACCAAAGAAGAGAAGATGGGGGGCAGAGCTCTATTTTTGTTCCCTTGGATTCCAGGAGAAAGGACAACAATTAACACAAGTGTTGAACAGGTTGCTTCCCAAATTGCTGTGGGAGACGCTCAGGCTATAGAAGTGCTTGCAGAATAGAGTGAAGTCCCTACTGCTATGCAACTAACTTTTTCATCTGCCATAATTTCAGGTAATTAATGAAATTGAAAGCTGGAGAGGAGGGTCTTCTGGTGATTATGTATATGATGATTTTGATTGTTAGAATGTTGGGGCCTAACAATCAAGTGGCTTTAAAAAGGATGAAGATGGAGAGACTAGCATAGAGGCTGCTAGTTTAAATGAAAGAAAGGGTCTAAGAGAAACAAGGGAAGATGTAATTGAGGAGGGTAAAATAAGGGTTGGTGGTGTAGGGACATTAGGGGCTGGAAGGATAGGAAGTTTAGGGGCTAATGATGATCATGCAGAAAGTTTAGGGGATGAGGTTGATCTTTACGAAGTTTAGGGGTTGGTGGAATAGGATGTTCAAGGGCAGAAGATATAGTAAATGCAAGGGTTGAAAATTTAGGAAGTGCAGGGGCTAAAGATACATCGAACGCAAGGACTGGGAACTTAAAAAGAGGAAGGGCTACCAGAGTAAGAAGTTCAGTGGCTGGAAATTTGGAAGTGCAGGGACTCGTAACTTAAGAAGAGCAAGGGTTGGTGGGGTAAGAACTTTAGAGGCTGGTGGTGTAGGGACATCAAGAGTTGTTAGGGGGTTGACATTGAATTAATAGAATTTGATGATTCATCAGATTCTGATTACAGGGTGGACGATTTTACTGATGATGATGACTGTAGTGATGATGATATATTCGAAGAAAATGATTGAGGAGCTAGGGGATGAGCAAAGAACAACAAGAAATGAAGATCAAGGAGTTGATGAGCAAAGGGATGAGCAGGACATTGATCATTTTCAAGGAGTTGATGATGACTAGCATAGCATAGGTGGTTCTAATGATGATGCTAAGAACTTCAAGGATAGATATCAAGACTTCGATCCTAAAAGGGATATGGATAATCCATCATTTGATGTGGATGTTAGATTTACAAGTGTAGGGGAATTTAGAGAGGCTATTAGGAACTATTTGATAAATTAGGGAAAAGTAGTAAGGTTCAAGCCTAATGAACCCAAACGGATTAGGGATAGATGATAGAGCCCAAATTGCAGCTGGATGGTATTTTCATCGATTGAGAAGGCTACAAGAAGTATTGATTTGGTAATCAAAAGTCTGAGACTAAGTCACACTAATTGCAATCACCGATGGAAGAATCCATTGATAACCTCAAAGTGGATATCCAAAAAATATAAGGAGACGAATAAAATAAACAGAGAAATGTTGGTCAAGCTTATAAGCCAAGAGGTGGAAGAAGAGTACAAATCAGAGACAAGGACAATAGTAATGGAGTTGATAACTGGTTCAAAGGAAAACCAATGTGCATTGTTGTGGAAATATGTAGCAGAAATCAAGAGAACAAGTCCTGATACCACAATCCAGATTCACCATCAAAACTTTAGGTAACAGTAAAATTCATGAGGATGTATTGTTGCTTGGGCCAGTTGAAGAAGGGATTTTTTACAGGCCATAGAAGATTGATAGGAGTGGATGGTTGCTTCATAAAAGGACCATACAGGGGTCAGGTTCTAATAGCAGTAGGTGTTGATGTTGATATTGATAATGGCTGGTGGCCATAAACCCAAAATGTGAATTCTGTTATAGTTCTAAACATATAAAATGTTTTAATAATATCTAAATCATAAAGCAAAGTATGAATTCCCATTGCAAAAAAGAAGCAAAAAGAAGATGATGTACTCCATGATACATTGCTGTAGAAACAGAAGGCTTGTTGAGATAAATCTCAACCCTTAGTCTTT
>JAOXNR010052173.1:0-17343 GCA_028571225.1 Parsonsia alboflavescens | reverse complement strand
AACTTGCTAATCCATGAAAAGATCGAACCTCTGTTGCACTCTTTGGTACTGGCCAGTCACGGATTGTCCGAATCTTAACATCAGCCGGCTGAATTCCACTTGTTGAAACCACATACCCCAAAAATACAATCTTCTCAACCATCTAATTGCATTTCTTCCGATTGGCAAACAAATTGTGATCTCGCGATGTAGCCAGAACTAACTGTAGGTGCTGCAAATGCTCTTCCTTTTCTCGACTATACAAAGTATATCATCAAAATAAACTACCACAAAATCGTTGAGGAAAGGATGCAGTACCTGATTCATGACCCTCATGAATGGGCTGTGCGCATTCGAGAGTCCGAAAGGCATGACCAGCCACTCGAAGAGCCCATCCTTCGTCTTGAAAGTCGTCTTCCACATATCTCCAGGATTGATTCGTAGTTGATGGTAGCCACTTTTCAAGTCTATCTTTGAAAAGATAGTCGATCCATTGAGCTAGTCCAACATGTCATCTAATCGTGGAATCGGAAACCGATACTTGATCATAATACGATTGATGGCACAGCTGGTCACGCACATCCTCCATGGGCCATCCTTCTTCGATGCCAACAAAGCAGGTACCGCACAGGGACTGATGCTCTCCCGGATAAATCCTCTATCAAGTAACTTCGTAACTTGTCGCTTCAGCTCCTCATGTTACTGCGGGGACATTTGGGAATGCACTTTGTTCGGGAGGATAGAACCCGGCATTAGATCTATCTGATGCTGGATATCAGTCAACGGAGGCAACCTAGCCAGTAACTCTTCTGGCAACAAGTCTACAAATTCAGTCAACAACTCTTGAACTTGTTCTGGAATCTCCAACTCAACCCCACTGCTGTCCGATGTCAACAAGTCAGTCGCAACTAAAGCAAATCAAAACTCGGATTCAGTTACCTCTTCTTCGAATTCCTTCCGTGGCAGGCAGATAATTGTCTTCTTACTGTCAACCATTCCTTCTCACATGGGCTAAAGTACCACTTTCTTTGGCCCTCGGTTGATAGTATAACTGTGCGTGTATCCATCATACCTCACATGACTGTCGAATTGCCATGGCCTGCCGAGTAGCAAATGCGAGGCATCCACCGGGACGACATCACAGTAGACGACATCACAGTAGATAGCGCTAGAATACTGAGGTCCAAACGAGAATTCCACCCGGCACCGCTCTGAAACCCTGACCTCGGTATCATTATTTAACCACCCCAATCGGTATGGCATTGGATGAGGTTCTGTCTTCAATTGAAGCTTTTGCATTGCCGTTTGTGAGATTACATTCTCACAGCTTCCTGTATCAATAATCACACTGCATACCTTCCCTTTAATTGTGCACCGGGTTGTGAAGATGTTTCTCCGTTTCCAATCTTCATTGGCTTTGGGCGCTAAACAAATCATCCTCAAAACTAAACTATCTCCCCGGATTGTCAGGTGCGACATAGCACTTATCCTCCTCTTCAAACACATCATTACCAACATACTATTCAGACTCTTCTTTAGTGCCCTCCAGAATCTGTAACTGTGACCTTATCCTCGAACACTCATTCGCATAATGCCCTAGCTGCTGACATCTGTGGCACTTCACATTTGCTTTATTACTGGTGGAAGACTTATTCGGAGTATTACCTGACCTTTGTATGCTACCTCTTCCGAACTAATTTTGGGCTGAAGAGCTACCCACTCGTGTTGTCGAAGAGCTGCCGCTAGACTCTTCTCCACAACTTGTGCCTTTGTTTGCGCGTCCATGATAGTGTTAAAGGTATGGATTTGTAAGGCATCCTGAATAGCAGGTTGTAGCCCATGGAGATATCGAGCCACGAGCTGTTCTTGAGTTTCGCGAAATTGATTCCTTGCCACCATCTGGTAAAACTCAATCGTGTATTCTTCGATGCTCCGAGAACCCTACGTCAAGCTCTGAAGATTCTGGAACATAGTCTGCCGGTAATTGATGGTAGAAACTCCTTGCACATCTCTCTCTTGAATTCCCCCCAATCGTCCAAAACTGGAAGGCCATCTAGGTATCTTTGATATCTGAATGATTGCCACCATGAGGTAGCCCTATCCTGGAACCTCATCGCCACCAAAGATATTTTCCTTTCCGCCGGAACCTCCTTCAACGAAAAAAGTTCATCCACGGAGGTCATCCAATCTAAGAATTCTTCAGGCGACAAACCTTCTGAAAGTTTCGAAACCTCCATCTTAAACCCTAGATCCTAATGAGGAACGAATGGTTCTCATTCATTGTCTCTTGGCGATTGGTAGCCGCCTCGCATTTCCCTCGGCCGAACCCTAGGCTGTTTACGCTTTGGCCGCTTGAGTTCGTCTTCAACATCTTCGTCCGTCAGCTTCGAGCTGTTCTGGTTGTCGGCCTGGCACCAGCCGCTGCACCATCTGTGTCAGATCCCATATTTGGCATTCATGACTCTCCCTCTCTAGCCGCATCTCCCTTTGCAACTCTTCCCTATCGCGCCTAGACTCTTCCCGATCCTGCTACATTGCTTTGATTAACATAACAATGTTCTGTTTGAGATTTCCTCCTACCATGGCGAGGAATTAACTGATCTGGACGGAGTCAGAATTGGTCACTAATACCAACTGACACAGTTGGAAATAGAATCTGAAGATTCGTTCTTGTTCAGAAACTTGCAAAACAAGAAACGAAAAAAACCCTGATCCAATTTTCCTTCTAATCAAACTTCAATGCAAGTAGTTAGAAGACGAAAATTAAAATCAAGCCAAAACAAAGTTTTGAAGTAGTCGAAAATTGCAAAGCCGAAAAGAGGCAACTTTAATTCATCAAAACTGTCTCAAAAACAATCAGCCGAAAACGAAATTTAAAGGTAAAACAAAACCTAACCCTAATCGGGAAGGAAAAGTAAAGAAATTGCAAAAAAAACTCTAGAAAACAGTAAATTATGAAACTGTACCTAAAAACTATAAAATTACAACAATGCCATTGAAAATAGAAAATTGCCCAAAACACCATTGAAACTACTCCGGATGGCCGAAAAATGCCTTGTATCACGACAAAGCCATGATTTTGGTTCGTTGGGCCATTCCGGGTCACCTAGTTAGATTTGAGCCCGATCCGAGCTCTTTTTGTCATCTCGAGAATCGTGCTCGACATCAATTCGGTGTTTGAAACAACTCCTGTCCTCTTCTTCAAACGTTCTGATCCCGTCCTCTTCTTCAAACCTTCTAAACGCCGTGGTTGTGGAACCGAAACTTGGACCGCATCTGAATCACCTTAATCAGCAACCAGCTCTGCGTCACGAGGGAACCAAGGTCTCACCGAAAGTCCAACCACATTGAGCGTCGCTTCCACCTCATTCGAGAAATCATTGGGAGAGGTGACATCACCTTGAAGAAAATAACATCAGTAGAGAATTTTTGCAGATCTGCTTACAAAGCCCATCTCACAGAATCAGTTAAGTCATCATTTAAATATGATGAGACCTAAATTTTGTAATGAATGGCTCTAGTGCAAGTGGGAGATTGTTATATTAGTCTGCCGTAGAACATGTAATGATCTTATTAATAAATAAAGTATTTTATTTGTTATCTTCCCGTGTCCTTAATTATTTATTAAGGGATATTATTCTTATGACTATGAATTAATGTGATATTTTCTCTTTATATGAATAATTTAAATAGGTGTTCTTGATCGTTGAATTATTCTTTGACAAGAATAATTCTTTAAGATTAGCTTATGTTTATTCTCTATGATTAGTATGGAGATACCAATAGATTAGAAAATGGAGAATCACATTCTATTTAAGAATAAACATATGAAGTATTTGTGGAGACAAAGGAGATGAACATGTGACATATTAATTAATGGTATAATCATATTCATTAATTGATTGTAATTGTGCATATATTCTCTAGATTAGAAATACTATACATGAGACTTATGCTTGAGTATTTGGAATTTACTGTTACTATATTTACTTATTCGATCAAGTGTCAAGGTAATATGTAATTCCTAGTATTGAATTATGAAGTCACGAATTAGTAAGTGACGAGATTCATTACTTCATAATTAAAGCAGTGAAGTACAATATCTAATATGTATTTTATTTATCTTGACTAGAAAGTTCTTGGCCAAGACAATTATAGAGAAACATGTTTCTCGAATAGTCAAGTGATTAAATAGAATTAGACATATGATTAAGTAATGGAGATAACTCAATAAGAATATAAATGGAGAGATTAAATGTATGGCAATTACAATGTGGTTCTAATGAAGACGAATTAATTTGTCACTATTTATTGGGTAGTCATGATATGTTGCTAGACATTATTCTTGACTTATTGAAGCTTGAATGTATTTTAGGAGAATATTCAAGTTAGAATTATCTAATGAATATTAAAGAGTTAATATTAATTTCTATTGCAAATAAATAATGGACTTAGAAAGCCACACAGAATAAGTCGAAGCCTACCATGACATTGGATGTTTTACCTTATTTGTAAAAGAGTACTAGTATACTCTGAAGTCCAAAATTAAGCAACACGGCCATAGGCTTGGGTGAATTAATTATTCCTTAAGACTAGTATTAGGCCTTTTCCTAAAAGGAATAAGAAAAGGCCCAACTAATGGATTTAGCCCATTAGGACTAAGTCTTGAAGGTTTATTTATAAAGCTTTTTTGATTATCCTGGCTGGAACTTTTATCAAAAAAGGAATACAGAAACAATCGTTGTTTTTTTCTTATGTGTGTAGGGACACAAAGTCATTGGTTTCTGGATTCGTGTCTATGATCTGGAGGCTCAACAATTGGGAAGCTGATTAGATAGTAGGTCTACGCTACAAAAGGTATTTATATATCTGAACCTTTAGACATACAAAACGAATACAAATAAGATTAGTCTGATAAGATCTTTTTTTTGTAAAGATATTTTGTTTCCACTGCGCTATTCTTTCAGAATCATCAAGGAAGACATTCATTGGAAAGTTCAATGAATGGAAGATTCATAGGAGAAGATTTGCTTATAAAGACCATTTGAAGTTTGGGAGCCTATGGATGCTTTCAAGTCAAGCCTTAGCTAAGAATGATCCAAAATGGTGACTTGAAGATTGATTACAAAGACTTGTATTTCAAATACAAGGATGGAAGAGAAGATTTATGTGATTTTGAAGCCATCTTCAAGGAGATTCAACTTGATGAAGAGTTACCAAAGAAGGATTTCAACTTATGGGTGATTTTGAAGCCATCTTCAAGGAGATTCAACTTGAGAAAGAGTTACCAAAGAAGGATTTCAACTTATGGGTGATTCAAGGCTTTGAAGATGAAGTTGGGAAGTGTTCCATTGAAGAACAAGCCCCTAGGAGCCTTGGAAATGATGTTTGTAGGCTTAGAAATGAATTTGGGTAAGTGAAAACAAGTTTGTCTAGGAGAAGACTCGAGATTGCACAGGTTGGCAAGGTAGAGAGCGACGCTACAGTACCATCCGGCCCGGGCTCGTGCCTATCTGACACCGGATGGGCGATTGGAAATATATAATGTTTTGACCCTTTTTCTTGACTTCTCTTAGTTCCTTTCAGTCATTTGACTTGTTTATTATTTGCTCTAAGGTCCTTTAACTATTATTAGGGCTTCTTATCATCAAAACTTTAAATAGTCTTCAATTTGTATTTGAAAGACAACAACTTTTCTACAAACAACAATTACAATGAGTGACTTTTTTTTTCTTAGATCAAACTTCATCTTTGAGTGGGTTTCTTCAAGAACTTTTCTAGGGTTCATGAGATATTTCAAAAGGGATTTTCAATTACTTGGCTTAGGTATTGAAATTGTCTACCAAATGAATTCGGTTGGTTGATTGTTAGCATTAACAAGAGGTCAATCTAATTTTTAAGCTTGACCAACTTGATGAGTCCTGGGAATTTGAGTCTTCTATGTGATTTATCAAGAGTTGGGTCAAGGTAATGAGAAATATCAACTCAAGATCGCATCATCTATTTTGGTATTAGAGCTTAGGTTTTCATCAAGAGGTTTGCCTATCTTTAATTGCTTTCCTTGTTTAATGTATAGATCTTACTTTTTTCTTTGAAAATCTAAGATCTATGAATGTTTTTGTATTTATTCTTTTACATTAATCTTACTTCTTTTCTCGTGATCTATTGTGATTGTGTGAATTGTGCCTAAGGCCAAAAACAAAGGCCAATTCAATTTGTTTGGTGATTCTACTTCTTCAAGATCTCTACAAAAACACAAAATACAAAAAAAAAAAAAAAAAGGGAAGAAGAATAAGAAGAGATCAAAGATCTCCAATATCGAAAATTTGAAAATCTCAAAAAAGAAAGAGACCCATTTCTAAATTGTGTTTGATCTTGCTATTGTGAGTTGAATGCTACTTGAAAAGTTGATCAAATTGATGGGTAGAGATTGAATTGTGATCAATTGTTTGAATTGCCTATTTGCCTATTCAAATCTTGTTATTGGGGCACTTGAAATTGTTGAATATTTGCTGAAATTGGATCACAAATTTTTGTCCTCAAGGTGTTTGATCATTTGTCTTGTGTTGATTGACCTCTCTCTTTGAAATTCTTAACGCTTCGGATCTTATTTGTCGATCATAATTGACTACTTGATTGAGTTGGGTGGATACTTGACATTCTTATGCTTGAGTAGCTGCATTGCTCAATTTGAGTCGATTAAGAACCTCAAGAAGAGTTTAGAGGGGTAAAAGGAGAAAGGGATGAGATCATTTGAGCTAGTAAAAGCCTCAATTGAGTGATATGCACAAGGGCAAAGTGAGGATATATATATATTTCCCTATTTTTCTTGTTTTCTTTTATAGGTACATCATGGCAACATCATCATCTCTAGCATCTTTTTAGGGAGGAAAATGGGAGACATCACGTCCTTTTTCTTCAAAGGAGTATGTTTCAAATGGAGGAGTTGGAAGAAAGAGATAACAAATGAAGCCATCTAGAGGGAGACATGAACAAAAAAAGTACTACCATGAAAACTCATATGACTATGACCCTGAAGGAAGGAAAGAAGGCAATGAAAAAGAAGTTGGGAGCAACAAATGGACCATACCATATTTCTATGATTGGGATGATCCAAAAGCTTACCTTGTTTAGGAAAGAAAGGTAGAACTTGTGCTTAATAATGAAGACTACTTGGAGAATGAAAAGATGGAGCTAGCAATTGAAAGTTTTCAAATTCATGCCTTAGCTTAGGGGGAACCAAAGGTGAAATATATAAGAATATAGAATGAAACAATGATTACAACATAGGAAGAATTGAAGAAGATTATGAGGGAAAGACATGCACCAACACTTTACTAGAAGAATGTTAATCAAGGCTCCAAGAGTGTGAAAGACTACCATGAAGAGTGGAAGATTGCTTTGGAGAGAGCTAACATAGTGGAGTATGAAGAAGATAGAACGACTAGATTTCTTAATGGCATGAAGGAAGAGATTTGGGAAAGAGTTGAACCATACTACTATGATTATCTTGAGAATATGGTTCACATGGCCATCAAAGTTGAAAGACACTTGAAGGTTAATAAGTCAACACATGGGAAATCTTATGAAAGCTCAACTTATGGTATTTTTTCAACAACTAAGGTGCAAGTTGCTTGTTCAAATGAAGAGAAATCCATTCCCAAGGAGCAAGAGGTGGAAGCTAAGATAAGTCGTATGGGGAAAACACTAGCACAGCCCACTACAAAAGAAGACTACAAATGCTTCATATGCAAGGAACATGGACATAGTGTATCACAATGCTAACTTGGGAGAGATTTAAATTCAAAAAGGAGGATGCCACAACCGCAAGTGAAGAGAAAGATGAAGATAGACCTCAAGGGAGTTTTGAAAATGAACAAGTCCAAGAAACTCCAAATGAAGCGGAAGAAGATTTTGAAAGGGTGGAAATACAAGAGACTCCAAGTGAAGTGAAGAAATTTCAAGAATATGAGACACTTCATGATGGGGAAAACCAAGGAGATATTTATTCCATTTCTTGTGAGGTGTAAGATTTATGAGAGAAAATGTTACATGGTGATCAATGGTGAAAGAAGTGTGAACATTGTAAGTCGATATGCGGTTGATAGGTTGGGATTCAAATGCATGAACCATTCAAATCCTTACAAGCTTCAAGGGATGAATACGATTGAGGGGTTTATGGTTCAAAAGCAAATTATGATTTCATTCTCTATTGGGGAATTTGAAGATGAAGTGTTGTTTGATGTGATACCTATGAAGGAAGGGCATTTTTATTGGGACATCCATTGATAGTTCAAAGAGGAGCTACATTTGATAGCCTCAAGAGAAAATATGTCTTCAAGATGAGGAGTAAAAGGGCACATCTTATCTCATTGTCACCTCAAGTCATCTAAAGGGAACAAATGGGGTTCAAAAGAAAAATGGAAGAGTTCTATGGAAAGAAGGAATTCTGTGGTAGAAAAGAAGAGGCTCCAATTGTGAATGAAGAACAAGAGAAAATATAAAAGATAGAGCTTGAGAGTGAAAAAGATTTTGAGAGACAAGAAAATAAGAAGAAAACTGAAATCAAGATTGAAAAAGAAAAGAGTGTCATTGAAAGAAAAGATTTGAATGAAGAAAAAGCGAGCTTAATTTCAAAAGAAAGAGAGAATAAGAGTGCTTTGGTGATTACATACAAAGATGCTTTGATTTCTACACCCATTTCTAACATTGATCACTCTTTGTCTTGTGTTAAATTTAAGAGTTTTGGAGGAACACGCAAGTTGAAGGAAGGCAAGGACAATATGGAGATGAATGCTATTCTAAGTTGGTATATTCTCATATCCACACTAGGTGATAAATTGATACATTTTGGGCATGAAAGAATGTTGTCTTCGGTAAAGTATGACTTTGGGAATGCTTATGATTATGTGAACAAGGTGCTCTTGTTAATTCTTTGAAGCATACAGATTTCTTGACAAGTGGAGGGGAATTGTATACCTCTAAGAGCTATTTGAAAGAGATGATAGATATTGGTCTTGTTAGGGAAAATATTTAGAAAGTTCATACTTTTGACATTGTGCTTAATGTTGGGAGACAAGTTGAGTATATTGAATTCCTTGAGCATGTTGATTCTTTGCTAGGGAGAGGTAATTTGTTTATGCCTATGAATTATATATAACTTGTTGTCCATTGATCTTCATAGAAATAAATTAGACTTATATTCTCATGAATTGAATTGCCTAAAGTGCTTGAGTGAGTGAATCTTTGGAACATACTTGAATAGACTCACAAAGTTTGTTTTAGATGATCAAGTATTGGGGATCTTTGATGTTACAATCCTTGATAACAATTTATATTTTTATGTTCTAATGTGCATCCTAATTGATCCTAACTTCTTTTTTATCTTATTTGAGATGTACTTCGTTGTGATTTATAGAAGGAGAAATTTAATGCTTGTTGGGAATGAATGCTTGTTGGAGAATTTTGGTGAAGAATCATACCATGTTGTGACTTTTACATTAATTGAAGATGAGATATTTCTTGATTATTTGAACAACATGTGTGCATAGATTTTGTTTCTTTTTATGGTTCTAAGGTTCAAAGCTTATAAGACCCGTGATGACATTCTTAGAAGAGGTTCCTTATGTGTGCTTAATTGTTCCAAGCATGATAAATTCCTTGAGTTGTTGAATCTTGAGAATCATGAAATTGCTTTTGTGAGATATGATAGTCCTAGATTCTTTGATATCTTGTCTAGAAAGCATGTCTTAGGACTACATATGAAAAAGACACCTGTGATTGTTGGTGAATGCTTGTTAAGATCTTGTGAAGAGGTGTTTTATGATGAGAAATTGTTCTCTGATGAAATTGAGGAATTTCATATTGATGAAACCAATGTGTTTCTTATGTGCTTAATCTCTATTTGGCATATTTGGTGGTATTATATGACTTTATGGGTTATATTTTGTGCCACAAACAGAGATATGTTGAGATTTTGGAAGCATTTTAAAAATCCCTTGTTTTCAGGAGTGCATAATGATGCCCATCTTGTTGATTTGATGAGTTCTCTCATATGTGGAGGTGATTTTCTTCTTCATTTTATAATGTTTTTGATGGAAGGCATGTGCATGCTATGTTAAGGGATTGTTTCTTGTGCTTAATGTCTTCGAATCCTAGGTTTAGAGAACCTATATATCATGCTTTATAGGCTTATAGACCAATTAGATTTAATGCTTTATTTTCATATGCTTTAAATGATGGACTTTCGTTTCTTTGTTGTTTTAATGAGTTTGTATTCTTTGTCTATGAAGTTTCTTGTAATGAGCTTATTGAAGGTGAGAAGGAAGACATTTATATATCAAACAGAGCAAACCACCTTTAAAGAAGTTGATGCTAAGGCATTTTCAAGTGATAACTCCATAAAGGATAACTTGGAGTTGATTGGTAAGTATTATCTTGATTATTCTGCACAACTTAGTGATAATTCTCTTCTCAATGTAGGACTTGAAGATTCGAGGAGGAATCCTATTGAGGTGAGGGGGAATGATGGAGATCAAGGATCATTCATATCATCAATGGAATCATCAAGGAAGACATTCATTGGGGAGTTCAACGAAGGAAGATTCATAGAAGAAGATTTTCTTATAAAGACCTTCATTTGAAGTTTGGGAACCTATGGAAGCTTTCAAGTCAAGCCTTTGCTGAGAATGATCGAAATGGTGAATTGAAGATTGATTACAAAGGCTTGTATTTCAAATACTAGGATGGAAGAGAAGATTTGCTTGATTTTGAAGCCGTCTTCAAGGAGATTCAACTTGATGAAGAGTTACCAAAGAAGGATTCCAACTATGGATGATTCAAGTCTTTGAAGATCAAGTTGGGAATTCCAATAAAGAAAAAGCCGTTAGGAAAATTGGAAATGATGTTAGAGGCTTAGAAATGAATTTGGCTAGGAGAAGACTCGAGATTGCACCAGATGGCATGGCAGGGCGCTACGCTACATTACCATCTAACACAGGAGCGATCCCTTCTGGCACCGGACCAGCGCACTTGATAGCCACTGGAAATGCTATGTTTTCAAGCTTTTTCTGGACTTTTCTTAATTCCTTTTAGTCATTTGACTTGTTTATTTTGGGCTCTAATGTCCTTCACTGATTATTTATGCTTCTTATCATCAAGACTATAAATAGTCTTCAATTTGTATTCGAAAGACAACAACTTTTCTACAAACAGTAATTACAATGAGCGACTTTTCTTTCTTGGATCAAACTTCTTCTTTGAGTGGGTTTCTTCAAGAACTTTTCTAAGGTTCTTGAGCTACTTCAAAAGGGCTTTTCAATTACTTGGCTTAGGTATTGAAATTGTTTTCCAAATCAATTAGGTTATTTGATTGTAAACATTAATAAGTGGTCAATCTAACTTCTAAACTTGGACAACTTGATGAGTCTTGGGAATTTGAGTCTTCTATGTGATTGATCAAGAGTTGTGCCAAGATAATGAGAAACTTCAACTCAAGATCACATCATAGTCCATCTTAACATGAATATATATATATATATATATATATATATATATATATATTTATATAAATGTTAATGTATGCTTGACCGTGCACACTAACAAGTGCAGTAGTTAGTCAACTAATGGTCAAACTTAACGGTTTCAATCTTTTATTTTTTTTAAACAATTAATTAAAATTTAATCAAGTACCCCTAGGGTTTAGTGTATCCTTTTAGGGTTTAGTTTTATCCCTTTAGGATTTAGTTTAGTTTTTTAGGGTTTAGTTTATCCTCTTAGAATTTAGTTTATCGTTAGTTGACTAACTACTGCACATGTTAGTGTGTACGGTCAAGCACACACTAACATTACTCTCTCTCTCTCTCTCTCTATATATATATATATATAAATATATATATATATATGTATATGTATATGTATATGTATGTATATATATGTATATCCCAAATCCAAATTGGATAATAATTCACATTAATAATATCCTTCATATGTGAGGCTTATTTCTCCAAATTTTAACCTTATTTAGAGCTAATTTGGTCCCTTAAATTAGTTCACCTCTTAATCCTGTCAAAACATCTATTACTCAAGACTTGGTTTTTTACTTACAATTAAATCTTCAATTTATTTCTTCTTCCACTAGAGTCTTGATTATACAACATTAATCTTTAGATTTTCCGAATATCATAAACACCTTTCATAATTCTATAAATTCTAAATCCAGCCATGGTAAAAAGTCATTCACATGTGAATATGAATTCCTGTTCATGGAAGCGATGAGAAGGGACTTTTAATAAATTCTTTGGAAAGATATGCAAATATCGTATTCAATGATTAGGTAACATTACAAACACTAATCAAAATAGCTAAATCCTTATTTTTACCAATGAGGCCTCAAAATTCCTTGAAGAAAATGGGTCCCAAAACAAAAATTTGGATGTTACATAAAAGACTTAAAGTTGCTCTTTGTGTTTGGAGTAAAGAATCGGTGGGTAATGTACATAATAATGTCAAGTTAGCCGAGGAAGAAGTTTCTAGATTGGAAGCAATTTGTGAACGGGATATCTCTGATGGTGCACATGTTGAGCTAGCTCAGGCTTGGATCATCCTCGCCTGACACTTAAGAAATGAGCTCATCTTATAGAATAAGAAATCTCTTATCCATTGGCTTCCGGATGGGGATTCTAATTCTAAATATTTCCATAGTCTATTCTAAAAATCACTAAACAACAAGGGATTGTTCTAGATTCCGTGGATGATATTAAACAAGAGGATTTTCAATTCTTCTCTTCCTTATTTTGTAAAGATGATGATGATGTTATTTTAATCCGGATGTTCTGTCTAACGTCTCGAGCTTAACTTTAGATATTGATAATTCTTTTTTGAGTAGCAGTCCTTTTTCTGATGTTAAGGAAGCAGTGTGGAGTCTTTCAGGGGATAGTGCACCTGGTCCGGACGGATTTTCAGGTGAATTGTACACTTCATGTTGTGATACTGTTGGTGCTAATTTATGGGAAGCTGTATGTGATTTTCATCAACACAAATTATCCTTATCCCCAAGGTCCTCAATCCCTCTTCTTTTTCTGACTTCAGCCCCATTAGTATGTGCAATTTTCGTAGTAAAGTTATTAGTAAGTTGGTTGGTGGTAGATCAAGAGGTTTCTTACCTAAAATTATTTCTGATAATCAAAATGGCTTCATGAAGGGTAGAAGTATTGTTGATAATGTGTTAGGGGCAACTGAAATGGTCCAACATACTGATAGGAAGACCAAACGGGGCAATCTTATTGTTAAATTGGCCATGCAAAAGGCTTTTGACAGGATTTCCTGGGACTTCTTGCTTCATGTATTGAGCACATTTGGCTTTACATGATTATTTTATTCTTATGATTGAGAGGCTATCGAAATTCAACAGGTTTTCTATTCTTATTAATGGTGAAAAAACTGGTTTTTTTTCGTCTGGTAAGGGAGTCAAACAAGAAGACTCGTTATCCCCAAGCTTGTTTATTATCATTGCAGTTGTCTTCTCTAGAGGCCTTAACCATATCTCACAATCAGGTTTTTATTTCAAAATATGCACAATCGAGGAATTGTCTCTGCATCCTCATCTTTGCTTTGCTAATGCTGTGGTGGTCTCTACTACGGGTGTCAGCAGCAACTTGCATAACCTTATTGAATTCTTTGAGGAATATCAAGCCTGTTCGGGATAGGAAATTAACTACAATAATAGTTCTTTTGATGTGTCCAGAAACCCTCCTTGCGTAGAATTTTGAGTATAAAAAATGTGACAAATTTCAGTAAAAATGATTTTCTTTTTGTGTATCTGATGGGATCCCCGATTAGAGAATTCTTCATTCATCACAAATATAAAACACACACCACATTGAACACAATTCCAAGGACTTCATGCAAGAGATTCAAGCTAGTTCAATTGACCATATTGCCTTCCAACATGAATTAATGGATTGCATTTCATCAATTCAACTCAACACCCTAGCCAAGTATTGAAAACCCTAAGTAGTTAGACTAAGAACCTTAAAAGAGTCTTGGAAGAAAACCCATGAAAAGGATTGTTTGATCCCTAAGGATTCTCACAATTAGATTGAAAGTTGTTTATAGAAAAGTTCTCTAACTATTACAAATAATAGACTATTTATAGTCTAACATGTAAAAAGCCCCAAATCAATGTCTTATAATGGTCAAAGGACCTTAATAACCTTTTAAAACAGGTCAAATAACCAAGAAAAGTTAATAAAAATCAAGTCAAATCGATGAAGACAAGTCAAGATCTCATTAGGACCAACATAACAAAGTTGAGAGACCAAACTAGGTAGCTAACCGCGACAGTTGTGGCACCGGTTACCACTCCGGTTCGCCCTAGCAAATCATGCAGAAGCCTCCAACTTCAGGTTCTCACTAGTGTTGCTTGGTACGAACCGACGTCGCTCATGTGCACTGGTCGGTACCAGTTTTTATCAAACATTTTTTATTCTTTTCTTGTTTCATCTTCTTCTTTTTTGCTTCCTTCCAGTGCTTCTTCCATTTGATTCCAAGGGACTTTAGACCCTTTTTCTTCAATTGAAAATCCTTCTTCAAGTCCTTGAATCATCAACAAGTTGAATTCTCTCTTTCGTTGTTCTTCTTCATCAAAAGACATCTTTTCAAAGTTAGCATCAAAATCAAGCAAATCTTCTCTTCCTTAGACAAATAGTACCAATGCCTGTCTTAAATTTGAAGCTCTTGATCCAGTTACAGTTTCGGTAGATATCTTTGGAGTTGGATCACCATCATTTCCCCTCACCTAAAAAGGATTCAACCTCGAATTAGCTTCACCTACATCAAAAGGGGAATGAACACTAACTTTGAGTGTTGAACTGAAGATCTACTTTGTAAGCGTAAAGTTCCTTCTCCTCTTGGCTCAAGTTTAGTCCATCTAGATTGGGGAAATCTATCCTTCCTTAAATGGATCGACACCTAATCACCAACATTGAACTCCATCTTCCTTCTATCTTTGTTATGTTGTTTAGAATATCTTTGATTCTAAGTTTGAAGGTTCTCCCTGGCCTTGGCATGCATTTGCTTCACCATTTCAGCCTTTCTCTTGCTGTCTAGACTATGAGCTTCATTCAAAGGTAGAGGGGTCAAATCCAAAGGCGTCTAAGGAATAAAACCATAAACCAATTCAAATGGAGAGAAATAAGTAGAATAATGTACACATCTACTAGGAGAAAATTCAATAAAGGGAAAATATTCTTCCCATGATTTCAAATTCTTCCTAATTATGGCCCTCAAAAAAGATCCCAACATTCGATTCACAACCTCTATTTTAGGGTGACAAGTAGTGTAAAAGCATACTTTAGTAACCAATAACCCCCAAAGAACCTTTCAAAAATAGATTAAGAATTTGGTATCCCTATCACTAACAATAATTCTAGGGATTCCATGCAATCTCACCACATCTTTGAAAACAAAATTTGCAACATTGTGAGCATCATCAACATTGGAACAAGCAATAAAGTGTGCCACTTTAGAAAATTTATCAACAACCACAAGAATAGACTCTTTACATCTCCTAGACCTAGGTAAAACAAGCACAAATTCCACAAGGAGTATGAGGAATAGATAATGGCATATAAAGACAATGTGGTTTTATGGTAGACTTAGCCTTTTTACACACAATGCAATTTTCACACACTTTGACATCCCTTATCAAATGAGGCCAATGAAAATGCTCTTTAAGAGTATCTAATGTGTTACAACACGAAACTTGTAAGGCCTTACTCTATAGCTTGCTAAATTAACGAAAATGGAGCCTTTTCTTTAGAAGATTCTTGGAGTTTTATTATTACAAGATTTTTTTGTTTTAAATTTTATTTCGTTTATGGAATATGTGATTTAATTACCTCAAGGCATGGTTTAATTAAGTTTTGGGTTTTCGGAGAACATCGATTAGGGATTCAAGTTTAAGGATTTTGGACAGCTTCGCCCCTAATATTTGGATATTGATTTCAATGACCAATTCTTATCCGATTAGGACAAAATTTATATTAATGGAAATTTCTTTATTAGTATGATAATGTAAGTTAATTAGATTCTGGAAATAAATTGAGAAATCAGTCAAAAATTTCTGTCCAAAGTTACTGCTAATTTGACCAAAATACCATGACAATTACCCCAAGTTGACAAACAGACCTCCTCTAGGCATCGATCGAAGGGAGTCTAGAGAGGGTACTGACATTAACTTTTTCTAATTTTCAGACAGAAGACGAATGTTAGAATGTTTTTTCTATAGTCACCAAAAAAGATCTCTGACCTTTGTCTCTACTTCGTCATACGAACGTTCAATTCCGATCTACGTCACACGAATAAGACAACGGGAATAAACACGATTGAATTGCTAGATCCAATCGTGAATATGTTTTTCTCATTTTTCGATCCCTCTAAACTCTCAGTTGTTCTTTACAAAGATGTTCTCACAAACTCTCAATTCACTCTATTCTCCTCATTTTATTCTCTTATTTTTAGGAGAATAAGGATGAGATCAGATTGAATAGAAAGTTGTACAACCATGGAAGTTCCAGAAGGTCCAACTTGGCGTCTAGCCAATAGCAGTTTACCAACTGTATGACGACTTTGTAGTTGTAGAACCATGGACATTCCAGAAGGTCCAACTTGGCAGCTAGCCAATAGTAGGTTGCCAAGTATATGACAACTTTGTAGAATGTTGTAGAACCATGGAAGTTCCAGAAGGTCCAACTTGGTGGCTAGCTAATAGCAGGTTGCCAAGTGTATGACAACTTTGTAGAAAGTTGTAGAACCATGGAAGTTTCAGAAGGTCCAACTTGGTGGCTAGCCAATAGCTGGTTGCCAAATGTATGACAACTTCGTAGAAAGTTGTAGAATTATTCCTATTGGTGGATTAGCCTAAACAACTTTTGATAATTACGTTTAGGTCCCAAACGAGATACTACCATTAAGCGATATGTTCTGAATGTGTGACCCAATAGGTCCTCGTAAAATTGGCATTTGACATAAATGACATTTAATGTCATGTACAATAAGCTGTGTCTAGCAACACATTATTGCAATCCAATGCACGAGAATGTCCTTGAAATGACAAAACAGTCCGTGATAAAATAACATGTCGTAATCTTGTTGTCAAAGAAGTCATAATTGAACAAGAGTCATGGAACGTGTCATACTCGTAAAGTTCAATATCTCAATTCTCAGCCCCGAGTAGATTAACTAAACTGAATAAGATAAATATCTCGTATCTATTTATTTGAGTATAGCCATACATTTCATAATCTCACTCAACCAAGAATGCTAGACATCACTCTCTTGTTATATAAGAGGGACAAATCCTAT